>CP137666.1:42492814-42728393 GCA_037976565.1 Mesocentrotus franciscanus
CTCTCTCTCTCTCTCTCTCCCTTCCTCTTAAAGCACTATTGATGTTGACGCTGCAGACGATCTATTCTACTATATTTAATCGAAATTGAATGCACTGAGCGTAACGCGTGGCGCCATTGAGCGGCAGTTTACCAAGTTACCTTTCTTGTATTCGTCCACTATTAATCATCTATTCTAACGGATATTTATACATTAAGCTATTGGCGGTGTGTACCTGTTGTGCTTTCTAATTATCATATTCACAGTTGAGTAGATTCTCTCAAAAGATTCTCACTTTCAGTATGATGAAAACCATATTGCGATAATTCAACCTTGAGTTTTAATGAAAGCCTGAGCGTGTTAATGTCGGTGCGTTTATGAATTATTGTCAACCTTGATGTAGCTATTGTACATGATAATAATTATGATACGCCATAATTTTAGAAAGAAGTGCATATGAGCTATATCAAGTTGGTCAATAATGACTTGCATGACATAAGTGAACAATAATTGAAATATTCTGTTTCCGTAGAAACATGAAACTAATCTTCTGTCCAGAATGATTACATTTCAAACATTAGACATAATCAGACGTGTTTTGATGAGTTGCGTACTTACATGAGACATTGAGCGTAAAGTTAATTTGTTGTTCTCCTGTAGACGATGTAAAAGCACAGGTGTATTGACCAGCGTTAGACCGGCTTACACGAGGAAACCACAGACTATACGAGGTCTTTGTGATGTTCAAGTAAAACATTCCAAATGTATTCAAAATATCTTCCTGTTTAGTGATGATGTGGTCTGTTAAATGAAGAAAAATGACATTGAAAAAAAACAAACGAAATATCGGAGATGTGAGGTTAGAATTTAACGGATAGTGTAATCAGTTTTACCAGAAAGGAATAACTCGTTGATATGTAGCCATGGAAACGACGAGCGAGGCATGGGATAAAAACTTGTTTAAATAATGAAAATGAGTGAAAATTCCAGTAGACATTTCTCCGCCACTCCAAATCTAAAAATGGATGAGACTTCAAGCATGATATGTCATATTAGCAACAAAAAACAATACCACAAGGACTCAAGACATTAAGAAAGAAATATGTTTAAATAGAAGAGGAGGAAAACACATATATTTTGGATTTTCAAAAACTTCGTTTTTAGCTTGTATAAAGATCAGTGTCTGTTTAGTTCATGAGTGACTGGTTGAATGCGTGTGTTTTCCAAAAAAACACAACAACTGGGTAAAGAAAGGTTACAGATTTATGTAAATACATGTATATTATTTTTTTGTTACTGATGGAAAAAGTTGAAACTTACAACTCCCAAATACCTTTATTCTTCAAAAATCTTGTGTTGTACTTTAATTTTTAGATATATGACTTCTACAGTTATTATAAAGAGTAGTACTTTGAGAAAACGGAACCATACATAATAACAATATGGTATTCTATTGTTCACAACCATTTTGATAAATGGAGAACAAAAAACTTGCATTTTCTTACTCGCTATGCTTGTAAAAAATATGATCTATTTACAGGCATTTTGATGGTATTTCAACAGTCACGACCACTAAAAGAACTCAATGACAAATGTAGTTTTCTTGTTATCATGCAGAGTATTATCATGATATTCAGAATTAAATATAAACATGCAGTCGATGACGTTTATCTTGAGGACAATCAGGTCTTGAAAATCACCCAGTGAGAGCAAAGACACAATTTGAAGAACTGAAAAAACTATTGATCATTATGCCAAGCGATATAATTTTAATACTGTTTGTCGTGTTTTTCACAATGAAACTTATCTTAAATTTGTTTGGGAAACCTTACAGTCTTGACGTAAAGACAATATAATAATGTGAATTAAATATAACCTCTCCCAATAGAGGTATGATCATTCATATACCGTTTGAGATCTAAGATCAATGTATTTCTTCTACAGGCAAAATATAGGTGTTCCTATTGAATGACTTTGTGCGGAGGATCACTCCTTTCAGCTCGGTTCACTCGTCAAATTGACTGCAACCATAGACGCATAGACAATTTTGTCAGAGGCACAATGTCTCTTGTCCCAATATCAACTTTTAAGTTTCTGAATTTTGCGAGGGACCAATAATTTTCACACTAATTTTATAATGAAATGTAATTATACCATGAAAATATGATAGTTCTATTTCATTTAACGCATTAGGTCGTTCTGTAATAAGTTCATTATTAAACTTTTTAGAACTGGGAGGAAATTTTTAAAAATGTGTCTATTTCTTTTCCGAGAGAATTTGTCCCATATCGCAATATGAAAGAATCTGTAAATAGCTAGGAATGACGAAAATGATCGCAAAAATTGCAAAAATCGAAAAAAAATTTGGAAAACAAACCCCCTAAAATCAACAACGCAAAAAAGGTACAACTTCAGTCAGTGGCGGATCAGGGGCCCGGGCCCCTCCCTAGAAAAAAACAGGTAAAAACACCCTTTTTTTGAAAAAAAAAGAAGTTGGGCCCCCTCCCCTGGCGCCCAAGGGGGGGGGGGGGCGATGGAAAAAAAATAACCCTTCCTGTAGGGGAAAAAAATTTTCGGCTGCCAAAAAAAAAAAAAAGGTGCTCACAACCCCTGGCGCCCAAGGGGGGGTGGTGTTGGGAAAAAAATTACCCTTCCCGGAGGGAAATTTTTTTTTCGGGTGCCAAAATTTTTTTTTGCTCACTACCCCACTGAGCGAAAAATCGACCGGCACGATTTTCAAATTTTCGCACGAAGTGGGCCCCTTTTTAGGCCCCCTCCCTTGCCGCCAGCTGGATCCGCCCCTGACTTCAGTTAAAGTTTCGTTCATCACCTATCGAAATGTGCTAAAATGACAACGATGTATTACATCATCCGAACGCTCTTTGTATATTTGGATAAACAGCGGGAATCGCCCTTCAGTTGATTCCTCGAAGTTTTTTGTGACCGTGTTGCTACATATAAAATTGGCTTTTAATGACACTTATATTGTTTCGGACAAGAATATTATTCAGCGTGGTAACTATCCTTTAGATTGTCTGTTTTAAAGACATGAACCCATAATGATTTTTAATTCCAATAGATAAATAGAAAAAATAAATAATCATACTCCATACATGTTCTTAATCATGCACACCTCTCAAAGCAAGCATAATTCAATGAGAATATGACAGTTGATTGATACACAACATCAATAATTCGTTTCAAAATGGATATTTCCGTAAAACGAATTTGCATGCCAAGATGCATGAAGAAATTATAAAACAATCAAATAAGACAACATGAGGAAATAAGATGTCATGATGAAAACAGTCATGAATACCAGAACACATTGATATGGTTATAAATATCACAAGCTATGCAGGTATGATGTAGATGGAAGAGAGAAGCGAGATGTATTCTATGCCCGTTCATCTTCATCTAAATGGTTGCCGATCAGGAAAGTGAGATGATGAAACTGCCAAAAATACTGACCTGTCTTATTACCATTAATTAGCGGTTCTCGTAATGCATTTTCTTTGCCTCGAAAGTCAAAGGGAAAGAAAAAAGAAGAAAAAAGTCGCATTAGAGCCAAAAATTTTCTTGAAGACTACAGTATACATTCCAATAATTTAGACTTCAGAAATGACAAGGAACGATATCTAGAGTGGAATACTTACATTTTCAAATCATAAAAGAAGAAGAAGAAAAAAATATATACACATATCATGCTTGAATGAACTAATTTTTTAAGGGTAAAGAAAGCTTTAATTGGAACGATAAACATACTTGCACCGAAATCGTACTTGTACCAAAATCTTTTGCTGGTCCCCAAATTGGCAATCTCACAATGAAGAAGGACATTGTTTCCTTCGATGGTTCTTATCTTCGATTGTGTATCGGTCGTGATGAATCGGGGATCTTCTGCAGAGGCTTGATGTTGAAAAGAAAATGTTAATATAACAGATAATGGGCTTTAAACAAAAAACTAAACTACGGCCTATATCATGCAACGATTACAACTTGTTTACTAATTATCCATATATTGTTTGGTTAAAAAAACGAAATCGTAACTGATATAGAAACTGTGACTGACAAGAGTACTTAATTTGAATTGTTCGATATCATGTTCTTACAGTAAGCGATGCAACATTGTGCAAGTCGCCAATTAAGACAAATTAAACTTTATCAGCAGGAAAGATTTAAATATTTTCTCTTGAGTAATTCAAATAAATTTTAGGCTCCTATTTATGGGACCGACATATTAAATTTATGTCTTTATCAAATGTATCTCAATATATTTATTTGTATTCATGGTAGTGATATTCGCGGGTAAATATGGCAAATCTGATTAATGAATATATACCCGACGGAGAGAGAGCGTTAATGTTAAATATATCTGTTAACGATATTTTAATTTCGTTATCAAAAGAAATATACCAATATTCTTCTTCTTCTTCAAGATCAGGGAATTCATCGATTAAAACATTTACTGAATCATGAGGTGCTTCTGTCGCGTTTAGAATTTACCACTTGTCAAGTTGATTTATTGCTCATTTTACTGCGGTGAAAGTACTTCTAAAAAGTATCAATGAACCATTGGGAATTGGCTTTTAACTCATCGAGAAGCACGTTCATTAATTATCGCTTGTGCTAAGCGAGCTGCAAAAACGTGTATAAGATGTGAAATCATCTCTTCTAGTCGGTATTAGTCAGCTTTCTCACCACATTCTATTGTTAATTTTATTCCAATGCCTTCTTATTCTTGTAGATTTCTACAGAATTGCATAAAAGTACAAATACTGTTAAAATATTAATCACTGTAAAGGTTGAATACTGTATTAGAAACTGGGCTCCCCAAAGAAAGATTTAAGTTTTTTTCTTATTTCTCTTAATCCTAAAAGAAATGAAATGTATAGCATTTTACAATCGTTGTGTTCTTTTTGGCAAAGGAATATCATAATTAGAAAATATAAAGAAATTTCTCTTCTTCGCCTTTAAAATGAATGACTTTATTAGCGTTAACATCAAATCGGTTAGGGAAAGTCTGTGAATTCTATCTGACTTAACTTTTGCTAAAAATGAGGCCCTTATGTGATAATCATTGCATGAAATTTACTACATGGTAGTTACATCTTTTTATATAATAATGACGCTGTGTCAAACATCAGTGACATGTTGCATTTTTATTAAGAATATTCGTTATTTGCCCAGGGGGTGTTTCATAAAGACTAAGATCGACTTTAAGTTGGACTTAAGTATAACAGGCCGTTCATGCCATTGTTTGCTCTCATTATTTACTGGCATTGGTCTCTCAAGGGACGTACAAATCATGGTAAAAAATCTACAAAACTTAAATTTTTTGATAATTCATTATTGAAGGAAAAATATTATCTAAAGATCATAATGGTGAGAGCAAACAATGGCACAAACGGCCTGTTATACTTAAGTCCAACTTAAAGTCGATCTTAGTCTTTGTGAAACACCCCCCAGGTCCATTAACCATAAGTTTTGTAAATACAAAGTGGGCATATACCACATTTCATGAAATGTATATTGGACGCGATTGTAATAACATTACAGAACATGATAAAAAAGGTAATATCCTGGATATACGCAGTCTGGTTTGCACAGAAATACATATGCTTGATGAAATATAGTCTACTGCTCTTATTTCCCTTTCCCTAATGACATTGAAACCACTACACGCATCTAATTATTTTGATGGTGATAATAACGGAAATGAAATGGGACCTGTCAACTCATGCGCATAAACCGTGACAAGTCTCTGTATAAAAAAATACCATTAGGTGATTAACAGCAAGGTCATATTATGAGTAAAGAGGCAATCTAAAAACAAAGGACTTTTAAACTGTATCTTTATCATCATCACGGCAAACAAACAAAAACTCGGAGAAGGAAAGGGCATGCGGCATATGATGCAAGTTTGAATATTGGATATAAGATGCATGCAAACAAATATTTGACACATGAAGTTAATAACGCGTGCTTTGTGCAATTATAATTTACCTTAAAACGCACACACACACTGTACCCACGCACACTCAAAGGCGCACACACAATCATCCCCACCCTCATGTACACTCGCTGACATGTACTCCACCGATAATGCCACTACAACCCAGTATTGATATCAGCTCTGGGATGAAATTTGATATAAGAGTGAGGAGAGAGTGTGGGTGTGTGTGGGTGTGTATGTGTGTGCGTGTGTGTGTGAGAGAGAGAGAGAGAGCTCGCGTTATCTTCTTTTACGCTACCTTTACCCTCTCCCTTTCTACGTAACATCTATCTTTCTTTCTTTCTGTCTTTCTTTTTGTTTTCTTCTCTTTTGCCATTCGAGGGATAAACTTGCTCCTGTGCATTCCGCAGCTATGGCACATGGTCTATAACTTATTCCATGTTCAATACAGCACATTTTCATAGAGAGCAAGGGGGTACATGTGGATGAGGGCAAACTCATTCCACTCTAAAACTGGTGTTTCGGAGGTCTCAATGTCGTGTTGTGACATCATGAAAATGGGCGGGTGGCACATTACACAGTACATATCATTTTTAAACGACTGCTCAATCTCATATGATATGTGATTCACTATCATTGAAGTAAACGGAAAACAAAAAACGGGCACGAAAAACTTACTTCATGATTTATGTAGTGAAAGTATTATCTGCTCGAGTAGGCACAAAGCGAAAGTTGAAGATAATAAACAAAATGTCGGGCGCTAAAATGCGAGTCTCAAATAGCTTCAATCTCCACTTAAAAATTATAATGAAACATGATACATATGAATTAGATCAGAAAGGTAAACATTTGCAAGGAAAAGGGGATAACTTTACCATTTATGTATTTCATTCTAAGGTAAACTGATCCAACAAAATGTAAATATTGACATATTAAAGCTCCTCTAAAGTGTTGGGAGCCCCAAATTCGCCAAAAATTTGATGGCAAAATTTCACTTAAATTGTATCATAATGAGAAAGAGGATGTCATTTAAGAGATTCCCCCCCCAAAAAAAAAAAATGTGTTTGTAGACAAATATTGACAAAAGAATACATAATTTGGGTTTTCTGTTGTACGCAGAAAAACAAAATGTTGTATTCTTTCATCAGTATTCAACTTCAAACACATTTGATTTGAAAGTCCTTGCAGAAATGTGTGTTAAATGACATCTTCTTTCACATTATGATACAATTTAAATGAAATTTCGCCATCAGATTTTTGGTGCTCCCATCACTTTAGAGGGGCTTTAATGTTTATTTTCATGTTCGATTTTCGCTAATTAACCTCTCACTTTGGATTTTTGTTTTACTAATATTTTTTTCATTTTATCTTTTGTAAGGGGAGGGGCGTTATGATTACTTCAAATTTTGGACTTTGAAATGGTTTCGATATACAATTGAACAATACATGTAAAAGGGTAAAGAGATTTTTTAATTTTGTAAGTTTTGGTGGCAAGCCGAATACCATATTCTTCAGCACGTCCATGTGGGTGCATGCAAGAAGTATCCTATTGTCTTTTGTTTTACCAACTCCTAGAGCAAGCACCTGTTAAAAGATTCCACTCGTGCCTCCTCTATTATAAGGCCAATTACAGCCTGGGACCTCGTTAATTTCCCTAGATTGTTATATAACATTATATACCTTTGATCAAATAGTCCACGCATAATACAGCTAATTGCATTTGAATCTCCCTATAACCTTGCATGAACTTTCAAACTCAGTGTTAAATATTTCTTCTTCTTGCATGCCTCTAAATATCCATATCTAAACCTAATAACAAATGTTGTGAAAATTGTTTTAAATGTTATTATAATGAATTAGTTTGATACTGATCAAATTACTTCCGATATAAACGCCATCAATATTAGGAATATTATAATTAGAACTTTATTAATTATCGAAATTGTGTGCACACTATTATGTCTTACGTGTTTTGCAAAATACGTTGTGTGCACACAATGGTATGTTTAAGACTGCTGTCCATGATCGTTGTTCATTAGGGCTAATTAATTGAAATGAAATAAACTTTTTAGTTGTCCATGTTAATAATCACGTCAATCTATTTGCTACAGGCTCACTGCAATCGCTTCATGCAATAAATGTGGTAGAAACCCAACTGTTATGTGGGTGTGCGTGCATGAGTGAGCGTGGGTGTGTGTGTGTGTGTGCTACTTACAAGGGAACGAGGAAGCAATGTGAAGATCATCATAATAGTGTGACACCTCGGCCTCAGGTAAAGACCTGATTTCTTGGCCGATGTGAGGACACAGGGATTGCTCTAGCAACAAACCAAGAGAGTGAGGCAATTTATATTCAAAGGAAAAAAAAGACAAAATGTTATCGGTAAATGTGCAGTGTGAAATTCAAAAAAGAAAGAAATTAACCGCACTCTCTCAGCTTAACTGAGCTACGATAATGGGCATTTAAGATACATTAAGAATCGGAACGCCATAGCATTCCAGTATAAACTATATTTGCAAGTCCGACCCATACATCTGATAATTTCTTTGAAATATAATACTAATGACTGTGAAGAAGGCCTTTTAATTGTTTTCAGTAACTTTTACATGGACGTTGACGGGTCTCGCTATTTCTGATTGAAGGTCAATTTGCAAAATGTAATTCTACTAAACCTCTTATCAAATATTTCACAGAACATGGCTATCGTTTACATGCCGACAACAATTCACAGTTAACCGGTAAATTATTCATACCCTTACCAAGTTTTGTAATATTTGTAATAGGTAAATAAATTAATTCGTCCCGATTAATGTTTCTTGAGAATGTGACATATTAAAGCTTACATCTAAAAGTATTCAACAAATGCCCTAATTCAACGAACCCACATTTGATTCTTGAGCTACGAAAAACACAAAAACATCAAATTTACAAGGTGTACGAATAATTTAATTGTTAATTGTATACAAGTCAGGAACGTTAAAACTTCGTGTCAATATGAAAGAAGTATTCAAAAGGATCATTAAGTTACTTAAAGAGGTAAACACAACTTGTTTTTACATCGCAACGTTCTCATAAGTAAATACAATATTTTTCTTAACAAACTCATACAACACAGTTCTAAATAATTCGTGTTAAATCCTTTTTTTCTTTCTAATTCGTATCATTAAGATATCTTTGACCTTTTGGGATTAAAGAAGAATAAATTCATTATTTCTTTGAAGACCTCTTCAATACATGAATGTTTATTTATTTTTGTATTCTTTGTTAGTTGGTTTGTTTGTTTATTTTTTAATAATTCCTTGATGTAAAGCGCATCGAGCAATATTTCATTGGAGTTTGCGCTGTACAGTATAAGAAACAATTTTATGTATGAATGTATGATTGCTTCTTACCTTGACTTACGGAGCTGTGTATGATCAAGATAACATTGAGAAAAGATGCTAGTATCCTAGCCGTCATCCTCTCTCTCATCAATGGAAATATTCCAAATATTCCCATTCTGTTGATAGATGATTGATGATCTGCCCAAATAGAAATTTCATTTTTAAACTACTTTTCAAGGTGTCAGAAAAGAGATATTGTCGATGCTATAGTTTGACGTGCATGTATCATGTATAATAAATAATGACATTTAATGTATTCATAAAAAATGTAAAAACTTGTTTCGCTCGCAAAGCCCCATGAGCCCATGATCGTTGATAATTCCTCAGAAAGGCGTGTATTTCAGTAGATATCTCACAGACAATATGGTAAATTAGGAATGTATCATCAATATTCCAATTGATTATATTCTCGTAAAAGATCAAAGATCAATTATTTATTAGAGACATGTTTAATAAATTACCGATGAATATAAGTGTTATATTCTTGATAAGATTACAAGAGTTGGTTTTATCCGGATTCACATTTTGTAGTTTCCATGTCAAATGGCTCTGTAATTGCGTACTTTTACCTAAATTGTATTTAGAGTAAAAGTACGAATAAAACGGATTGAAAACATTTCTATATACACTTGCCTTCATCATTTGTCATGTAAGCACTATACACAGCTTCTTTTATTAACAATTTTGATGTCAGAATTTATTGTTTGTTTGTATTAGGACAGAGGAAGTAACGAACATAATATATTGAAATTTACAATACTCACCAGGCAAAACTGAACCGAATACCTTGAAAGTCCAAAAATCCCATAAAATGACAGACACAATGTATAATTTCCTCTGAGGAACAGTTCCTTGGCGCCGACCTGCTAACAAGGTAGCGCAACAGTACTGGTGATGTCGTAGCTCAACTGATGCTCGAAAACGCGCGTTCTTGTAACTGCATCAACACACACACTAAAACTCTTCTATCTAAATCCAATTTTGGTCGTGTCCTCATCATATCATGCAATATGGTGTTGATATGAGCGTGCTAACGCTTTGCAAATAATCGAGTCGAATGACCAAGGTATATTTTCTCATCTACCTGAACTCTCTCTCTCTCTCCCATTTCTTTTTCTCTCTCTCTTCTTCTCTCTTTGATACATCTATATCTTTATCTCTATCTCGTGTCTATCTCCCTTTTTTTGCTTCCATTATGTCTTGAACTTTTTCTAACCTTCTCATTTTATTTCTCTATTTCTGTTTCTATCATTCTAAAGCCATTCTATTCTAATCTTCCTCTGTTCTCTGTCTCTCTTTCTCTCTCCCCTTCCTCTTTTTCTCTTTCCCGATTTCTCCCTCCGTCTGTATACCTTTTCTCTCTTCCCATCCTCTTTTCCCCCTTGCTTTCCTCCCTTTCCTCTTCCTCTCTCTTTATTTATCTCTCTCCCTCTCATCCATCTTTTTATCTCTCTCTTTCTCTCTATTTTAACATATTTTCCTCTTCTTTCCTCATCCCCTTTCATTTTTCTCCCTCTCTCTCCCCTCCTCTCCTCCCTCCATCCCTCTCTATCACCCCCCCTCTCTCTCTCTCTCTCTCTCGCTCTCTCTCACTGGGGAGTAACTAGTGATGTAGTGCGGTGATGATGGATTCATGTAACGATGATTGGGAGTACTATATGATAACGGCTGAATGGTTTGATTAATCCATTCCTGTCAGAGTGCTATCAATTATCATTAAGTTATTCTGTAAAGTTTGCCAAATCGATGAGAGGATCAATATGATGAAAGAGTCAGTAGACTAATAAAGTGGATGAGTTTGGGTGATTGAGAGGTAAAAAGAGATAAAGAGAGAGAGAGAGAGAGAGAAAGAAAGAAGAGAGAGAGAGAGAGAGAGAGAGGGGGTGGGGGCGGCGATGGGGAAGTTAACTGAATGAACATAATATATATCTATATATATATTTATATTTTAGATGAGCTAATCACATAGAATACTGACTTTTCTTCACCGGGTGTAATTTTAAGAAAGAGAAACAAGTCTTTCGTATTCGAATTCAAGTTTGATTCTCATTTTATGTTCTTTGCGAGAAGACTTAGCTGCCCTAACATAACGGTGGATATTGCCGGAAAATTGTTATGAAATCCTCGCGGGGGCAGGGAGCATGGAGGAAGGCTACATCAGACGCTTGTTCCAACCTTTCTAGTTAGGAACTGTTATTTTTCTTAGAATTCCAAAATAGCCTTTTATGATAGTTGTTTACAAAATAATTATCTTTGATGGTAATTTATTGTTGACTGGGAAATTGGTTAATAGCTTATTGATGTTGTGTATAAAGACTACGTAAGCGATTAAAATAATTGGCTAGATGCTCAAACGGAAACGATGATTATCTTAATGGATCACCGACATGGCTGTATAGAAGGGTTTTTTAATTAAATGAATTCAGAATACGTTTTGAACGGAAACGGAAATCCGTCAGAAATGTAATGAGAAATTTACGTTAATTCTTAGACATTCTCCTTAAAAATAATGACAGCTTGATATCATCTATGAATTAATATGTTTGAAGAATTGGCACCAGTTTTTTTCGTATGAATGCTTCCATTGGAGTATTTTCTTCTAGATGTGCTCTTCTTCATGTCTTTAGGGAAACTGATTCGTGTAGAGAAAGGAAAGACATAAAACGCAAATTTATCAACAACTTAATGGAACACTCATAAACTAATTTTTACCAGGACTGATCCTTTTTTTCACTGTACTCAAAACAAACAATAATGGATGCAGAGTTTTAGTGTGATAACTTGTTTTTATATTGTAAATATGCAAATGATGCGTATAAATATATTGTAATGTACTGAAATATTATACATAGTTTCACAAAAGACTCGGTCTTCTTACCTGTGTATAACTGTGCGACTACCGTTTAAAAAAAAAATCATACAACAAACCAAGAACTTTCTAGCGTTGAATAGTAGTAGCAAAATACATTTCAGCACTACATATACTCCTGACTACGATATCTACACAATGCGTGGTACACCGAGTGCTACATGTAGATATGAATAAATAAAACATGGAGAAATTATTTGAAGTGTGATTGATTTTTTGCTGTCAAGGATATATCAGAGTCTTAAATTCCACACGAACAAAGGTCTCTTGACGTACACTTAAACAGACTGTTGACATTTATAATCGTCTAATCTTTGATTTGTAATAGTATGACTACAAATATCAAGGATCGAGAGTTCTATTTGTCTTTCAATAACACGATCATAGCTACTTTCCAAAATCAACTTCAATAGCTTTGTGCGTCATGTGCCTATATAATTGTACGTGACAATGACGTATTACATAATCTGAATATGACGCGATTAAATGTAGATTTCTTTCAGAAAGGAAATTAATGTGACTTGTATGGAGTACAGATTTGTTTAATTTTAATTTCAAACACTTCTATTGAAGGATGCAATAAAAAATGTTATGTAGAAACAGTGAAAACAGGGGAAAACCCCTTTTAAATTAACGGTTTCATTATCACAATAAGGTTGCATTGTGCGGTAGTATGTCAAAGAAAATATTACATAGAGGTGTAATCTAAAACAGAAACTTCCATCCGTAGAAACAGACACATAAGCTCCCTAAGGCAACTATAAAGATTTATTTTAAAAGTTTGTATACCCTGCATTTTTTCTTTACAATATGACCTCAACGTTGCCAACGTGGGTCGAATAATTTGGCGGAAACCCACCCAATGTACCTGTCCTGTGTGACTGACCTCAACGTTGAATGTCACGTGGGAAATATATTGGCGGAAACCACCCAATGTACGTCCTGTGTGAACTTTTCATATGTAGACAGAAAATATCTATCAAAATAGTTCAATGTGAAAGTCTGTACTTTGTCATAGCGAGGACAACAAATATAAGGCTTCATGCTGAAAACAAACGACCTGATATTTATCATGTGTAGCACCAAATACAGCATGGTAAACTGAGATGAACGATAGGAAGACTTTAAATGATTAAGAAATGCTGATATATCATAAACTTATTGCAAACGTTGCAATGTCATAACCATTATGTATATAGAAACAGGCATAATTACAAAGAAAAAAGAACCCTTTTCTCCTAATACACTCATGAAATTCATTTATCTGTCAAATGAGTTAACTAAGAGTGATATTAATGAACAAGGGACCATTGGTGATATTCTCCAAGCTTTCATTCAATAACCTTGCAGTTTCTTAGAATTTTGCTAGATATGTCGTAAAGCACACATAAATCATAACGCGGTATAATTTTTTTCCAAACACATTTTGATGAGGTTGGCAAATGTTAACAAAAACCTCCTGCAAGAGCTCCCAAGGGTACTGATATGTTTAATATGAATAGGTGTCCAGACTATCCTCTGTCCCATACTTCAGCGGATGTTTCTAGATAGCCTACTTGACTTGTATGTGTGGTATCAAATCTACTATAGGTAGCCTTGGTCCTAGATTCGATTCATAGAATTAGAATATATAGAATTATGCTATGTAATAGATGTCACATGCAATTCAACTTATAATAATAGCATGTGTTTACCGTAAATGAAATAGTCTTCCAGCTCATAGAATTAGAATGTATAAATTATCATGTAATAATAGAAAAATAACATGTGTTTACCGTAAATGAAATAGCTTCCATCTCGCTGTCGTACCATATGGCGGTTGATTCGAGAACTTACACAGTATTTATATTAATGTACAGTATATCGTCATAAATGTCTGTATACATGATATACATGTACATCAGAACAAAAATAATCAGTGTTGCTTCAATGCATCAACAACAAAAAAATATTAATTAAACACTATGGAAAGACGTGCGGTAAGCCGTTTATAGTTCAAACAGTGAGCTAGAATCCTTCTTCTAGCTTCACAAGCTTAAGTATCTTTACTCCAACGGTCAGCAACGTTCATATTGCGTTGCATATAGTCAATGTCTTAGAAGAAATAGAGAGGTACAGGGACTCCTTGGTGTCTGGAATTGTTGCGACGACCACGCCCGCTCTCGACGTCCTGACCGTTTTGAATATAATGACCTCCACTGCCAAAATCTAACTGATGAGGTTGTACCTTAGCAGCCCAGATGGAGAAGCAACACAGCAGGAAGATGCCAAACGTTGCTGTTGCAATCATGCACACAGAAACCATGAGCTTGCTGGTATTCGTCACACCGTTCTCGTCGGCATTGCTGCTCGATGATTTATCACCCTCGTCATCGTATTGACCGAGACTGAGTTGTTCGCCAAGGAGGAAGAAACCGACGATGATGACGACAAGAAGTGGAAGAGATGCAGCACTACCCATACACATGACCTGACGAGTCTGCAAGAGAGGGAAGAGGAGGTGAGGGGGGGGGGCTAAATAAGACACGATCAAACTCGAAATATTCGTGAAAATCCGATATGATCATACATATATTATCAATCTAACCAATAACATTTTTTTCAACTTTCCAGTCTACTTTATTCACTCACTCATGAAACTTTCCCCACATGTACAAGAAAACATTTCGTCAAAATATGCACAAGTGAAAACTATTGAGGGTGCATGCGCTTTGAACTTAATTTATGAAAATAAATGACTACAATATTATTCCCCATTATACCTTTTTCAAATGAATATGACTGTACACTGATAACTTAATATTTCTTGTTGTATAAACCTTGATAACAAAAAGCCACTTACTAACATTAAAAAATATATTCTCTCTTGAAGCCAGAACTTCTTCGAGAGGTCATTTTAGTGGTCATCTGACACGATTTCCTTCAACTTCCCAGAGATAATGTTTATTCATCATGACCTAATTACATGCGCATAGTCGAGGACCGTCAGACAGGACTGATACCATAATGTCGGTAAATGCTCATGCGACGACTATATCTTTAATCACATAATTGATGCACAATTCACCCGCAATAACATCTAACAATGCTTGATTAGTCAACTGAATAATTGCAATTATTTTAATGATCCTCCTTTTTTTCTTAATAGCGATTCTTCTAATGTTTTATTGACAAGGCTACTGCATTAATCTAAGGTCATCTACATGATGTTATACTGATCAGGAACACTTTCATCATTGGAAATCTAATTGTATACTGCATTTTATTACTGGTATCAACTTTTTTGGGGGAAACTCTTATTTTACAATCAACCACATTTTCTTCTTCTTTCTTTCATTATTTTCCCTTTGTTTTCTCCTCCTTCTTATTTTTCTTTTTTCTCTTCTCATTTTTCTTTTTATTCCTTTTACCATATCAATCGAATTACTGAAAGTATTACTTTCATATTATTTCGCCTATTTTACATTGTATTATTTGCATGTATTTTATATATTGCATGTTTATTTGTAAATTCAAGATCTGTCAGCTTTTAGCTGTGAATTTGAATCTTTATCTATAAACCTTATCAATTACAATTACAACTACTGCAATAACTGCCAGATGAATTATAATTCTTCTTATCTATAAATGCTAAATGGTAAAGGTTTGAAAAGCGAAAATCTATCCGAAGGGATTTTCATCATCAATAACATTATACTTAGTTTAATAAATGAAATCTACATGTCCACATGAGCAGGACAATTACTTACCCCTCATCCCCGAATGAAATTCTTCCTTACCATTAATTTTTGCTTGAATCGGATATACTTTGGTTTGTAGCCCTGTTTGCAGATTTCACATGTAGTCGCCCCGTTTACACGCGTCCATTTCTGAAGGCATTTTTTATGTGTGAACTCCGCTGACCCAGAACAGCCGCAAGGAGAGATAAGCTTTGTCTTTCCTGAAAACAAGGGAAAGGTTAAACAAATATACAATATGTAGTTAAATGTAGTAAAATCTAGACAGAATTGAAATACTTTTTCTTCACAGATGCATCGCATCGAGATCAACAAACGTTTGTATATCTTAATGGAACAGAGTCCTTGTTTTGATTTCACCTTTAGTTTACTTTATAAGTGTTTTGGAATATGATGATATCAATACACATTTCCTTATCTTCATTAAATCTATTCACACACACCTCATTACATATGAGACAATAATACTGGTACCTCTAATACTTCTATATGATTTTGTACCCGGAGAAATTAACCATGTTGTCTCTGCTACTGTTATTTTTAACTATCAAGGCTACTGCAACTATACCTCTCCTACTGCTACTAAATAAAGACTGGCAAAAAACAATGCGACTACTCCAGATATTACGATCAATATGATAATGATAAGGTGATTGTTTATTATGTATTTCGATTATGTATACAAGTGCATCCTCCCACTAATTTGACTAACCACTGCGTAGTCACAGGATGATATGATATATGATAATATTGGACGATATTCAGATTCCCCGAGTCGCAAACGAGGGCGATACGACTATTCAATAATCATAATAACAATTATTATATTCTGTGTTTGTATAGCACTTAATATATCGATTATATCTCTAATCGCTTTTCATACATTATGATACCAATATAATTTCATATGCACCGGAAAAAAACCTAGCTGCCATTAACATAGTTACTCTGAATTCCACTGATACTATCATTTTGTATGATTTCATGTCGAATCCGATTTCGCGACTGTTAGACGTATTTATATACGACCTGCAATATGCATACTGGGGCAATTAATGTGATCATTCTGGGTAAATAAAAGTCTCTATTCTCCTTACAGCCAGTCAATATTCCCTACATGATAATTATACACACCTCTCTCATCTTCTGTATCGTGACATATCCTACAGACAGGGTCATTACTCGATGTCGATGACCACGAAACTCGACTCGCATTGGGGGATTCGAGCTTAGTCTTCACATCTTCATTGGTGTGCGTGAAGACAACAGATGGTGATGACGATGTTTGGGGTGGGGAGTCCATTATTGTCTTTCCCCGGGTTTCCTGAAAATGAAATAGAAAATCAGAATAAAATAGAAAATCAGACTAAAATGTTGGATCCTGATTTTGGGGGGACCTGCTTGCATGCAAAGTGAATTGATTAACAATATTTTTTTATCACACATGCTCTCATCCTCTCATTACGATAGGCTCACTACCTTCTTACAACAAACTATAAGTCTTGGACGATAATTTCGTCAGCGTGAATCTGTGTAACATATAAACATATATGGATGGAAATCAACCGTCTAACCAGGGAGTTGTGAATTAATTGCAACTCCCTGGTCTAACCAGTGGGTGCTTCTATCCCGGTAAACCTTACGTAAGCGTACGGATCACAAAGGGCGCGTGGAAACTGCTTGGTGTGTTATGAGCTAGTGGTAACGATGATCATAGGCAAGGCCAAGGGTCTTCTGTCCCAATTATAGCTACGTTGCCGACTCAAATCAAAGTTATTTTTTCAGAATAAATGATTGTATCAGTTTGATAGCCCCGTACTACAGGTTGGATTATAGAGGAGATCGATATGCAATATAACAATACTTTCACTGTTAAAAATGTTTAGTATTTCATGATACTTGGTAACGTATGGGACAAAAACAGACCAGGGCATCAGTTCACGAAACCGTCATTAGTACAATTTTTTAGACATCTCATTGAAACGCGTGTTATAATACACGCGTTTGCAATGGGTTGTTCGTGGAATTAAACTTGTGATAGTTTCGTGAAAAGTACGCTGCCCAGATATACACGGACTTGCCCACATGATTAACCTTCAGGTATTTACGTCCATCCTTGAGGTTTGTCTCAGTCAAAGCGCTCGACTACCCATTAACAATGATGTTTACTGATCTTTGTGGAACAGGTCAGGTAGAGCTCTTTAGACCACTTTTGTTGCTCGAATAGCTTTCAGTATTTTGTTTAGGACAACACTTAGTCATTATAGCAAAATAATTACGAATTTACTAACTTGTATGTATTAACTCATCTAAATAGTCAGAATGCAAATTGCATACATTCCGTACGTGTTGTTATATGTAGGACGAACAAGCCATATTGTTTGTCCTACCTAGCAACAAATACTGTTTATATATATGCAATTCACATTCTGACTATTGAAATACAATTATTGTTTGTAACAGGTGAATGAAATAATTTGTGACATATGCATTAAATTTGGTCACATTACGAAAATGGCTTATTTGGATGTTGTTCCGTTGTACTTTATTGATCAAAATACCTCGGTGAACTTAACCTTTAAACTTGGATATCCGGTTCTCAGGGTATTATACCAGTAGTACTCTCTAATTAGGTTCCTGATATGTGACTTATAGAAGTCATGTTTTGAACTATACGCAAGGTTATTTCCCCCATAAAAAATACTTTTGCCGATCTAATGTAATGAATACATCAGTATATCATGAATTGTATCATGCTTACCTGCACAAACTATCAGTTCCGTTTGATCTATTGTCTACTTTCTATAAAGAGCACACTCATAATATGTGATTTAAAGTAACATTATGATTTACATATTGCTGTAAAAAACTGTTTTCAAGCAACATGTCTACACAATTATATTTGGATGCAGGTCTCCATCTGAGTTTATCAATAATCAAACAGCTAAAAATGAAATGTAGTGTTCTAGGAGGTCTGATGAAATTAGTTTCACTTTTCAGTAAAGCTTACAAATGCTTTTATCGAGTGCTTTCATTTGGTGAAAAAAATTTAATATGAAGAACCACAATGCTTTCTTATTCAAATTATGTAATATATAAATCATCCTCGCATGAAATACCATTATTGATGTTTGTCTTGAAATGGTCAAGCTTTTATCGCGCGTTTACTGAGGTCACTTTCCCGCATACATATAAGCTGTCCATTCAAACTTGACCAATTAAGGCACATTCCGGGGAAGATTAACGGTTAAGTAAGAATTTCAAGTTTAAAGCTAACTGTTAATAGGCAATGGATGATAAACTGCTAACAAAGGCCTTCCACGCGCTGGTGAACGCGGGAGGGGGTGTCACGTGAGAAGTTATGTAACTTCTTTTGTAACCCTCGATGTTTAGACTCGTTTAATTCACTGACTCGTGGAATATCTGTTAGAAAGACACGTTACATAAATGCACTTAGGGAAATGGAAACATTCCTTAACATGTGCTTGTAATGGTTGGTAAGCAGCGCGCAAAAAAATTAATAAATAAATAAACTACCGGTATACCCTACATGTAATTCTGACATAATGCCCAAAGTTTCTATGAGAGATATACTCTACCTAAAAAGTAGAAATTTGCCCAAACCCATATGTGTAGAAAAGAATGCACAATGCCATCCGAAAATACGCAAACACTGAAACACTGTGTCTTGTAGGCCTTTATACGCACGATATGCTGTAATGCAGAAATCTCATCCGAATTAGCAGATCTTGCATGTTAAAGTATGATTTTAAAAGACATGTACGTAGTCATTCCTATATAAGGTACTAACTAATCATTTTTTATCAAGTTTTGTTACCATTTGCCATGTTTGCCGAATTCAATTTACACTGCTTTAATTGCTGGTACCTCAATGAATGTTCTATGCATATAATTCACATGCCTCACAAGTATACCAGCAAAGGGTACTCTATATAATTATTATAGGCCTGTATAGACAATAGGAATTAGCGCATAATGCTTACGCTATGGTTATGGTTATATCCTTTGTTATGTACAATTAGTGATTAAAGGAATACAATAAATAAATACGCGTTTGGCAAGTTCAAAGTATTTAGATGCTCCACATACGTCTCTTTCACGAATGCAAAGCCATGGTTAGTTAAACATTATACTACATGTAGTTACTCTGGCATGTCATTTATTTTGGGGGATTTCCGTTTGAAGTGGGTAGAAGGTTAGTGTACTCTATTATTATGGGGACGGACTATTTCACACAAATGTTAGTTAAAGGAAATCACGTTGGGAAAATTGTTTTTACAACTTGGGATTTGATTATTGAAACTAGGTTGAGAAAGGCCGTTTACAAAGTGGCCCCGATGATAAAGGATGCACGGTAGCATAATAGGCTACACGCAGTTATCTGCAGAATCATGATTTCCAAACTAAATTCAAGACCGTATATAGTTAAAATGGTGATCAATGAATTAAAAAAATAAAAATAAATCTGATAGATCAGTTTTATTAGGTTTCGAGATGCAAATTTAGATATAGCTATATATAGATCGGTCAAAAAATGTGGGCTCTTTGAGATAATTTTGAGAATCCTTTTTTTTTATATCGGTGTTGTTTGTTCAAAAGTTGGAGACGAAAATTCTGAAAAATGTGATTCTCTTTTCTTTTGCATTTCACTGTCAGAGACGAGACAAATACACTTGTACCCCCAAAACCTTCTGAATCATCTGGAGCGCTATAGTAAGAAAATGATCTGTGAAAGGAACCTATAGATCCCCTGGTTGCCATCAAATCTTTTTATAGCAGATTTCAGAAAATATGTCGTCGTTATGGATACATGTAATAATAATATGATAATAATAGGCATTTATATAGCGCCGTCTATCTAGACAATTATATTCCGAGGCGCACTAATTAATACCCCGGCTTTAGCCTTGCTGCCATTACAGCCTGCGCTCTAGCATTTCAAGGAATTAATCCCTGCCAGGTACCCATTTACCTCACCTGGGTCGAGTGTGGCAAAAGTGTGGCAAAAGTGTGGCAAAATGTCCAGGATAAGATCGAGGGTAATCAGTGTCATAAAGTTAGTTTAAGTCATTCTCTTGATCATAAAATAAGATTCATGAATTGTTATTGGTTGGTGCTCACAGCATACGGGTACCATTACAACTTGGTCAAGAATTATCAATCCAGGCCGACTAACAGATGGGTACCAAGGAAGCTGAAATCCCTTGAAATGTATTTCTGTCTCTGCTCTTTGGGCGCATTTGTTACGGTCTGTCGTCTGTTTTTCAGTCAATCCCCCTCTTAGTTAAATTATTCCTCTGAAAAGGGCAGCCACAATATTACATGAGGGATTATTTAAAACAATATTACCGAAGAAACAATTACAAAACTTTTTATTCAACTTGCAAACAATGGGGTACGAATGGCAAATTGTCTCTTAACACTTATCCGTCATGATCGGCGAGACAAAGTGGACCCCTCTTGTTTTGTAAAGCTTATTTTCCCCTCTGGTCAACAACCATACGCTTCACGATCAAACTCCAAAATAAACATCAAGTATTACCATTAAATAGCAAGTACAAAACTTGCTTTGTAAAACAGATTAAGTACAAAATGTCTACACAATCATAAACGGGCTTTTTTTGCGCTACAAAACAAATCACTGTATAAAGGCGCCAAACGTCGGTCTTAAGAAGTTAAGAACAAAGCCTTGCAATTATTGATAGAGGATTACAAGAGTACAAATTCGTCTTTTATGACGAAAGACAAACTCTGTACTGAAAAGAGATGGGGATAATCTCTTAAACTGTAATATAAATACTCCTCGGAGAGGACCTAAAGCCGTCGTCCGTCTGGTTGCTTTTATGCTTTCTTAGCAGTCAGGTAAAATAACCATCACAACCAACCAACCAATAATAGCAACAATATTTATTAGTTATCCCAGTATTGTCCTAGCCACTCCTAGGGTCGTTGATGGTGATGGTAGTTTAGGAGTAAAGGTGTCCTAGAATCGCCGCGCATGACTCAAAAGAAAAACGATGTTATTCCAAAGGACTTCTATTTCCGCTACTCACGACCCGACCTTCCTTCATGTTTTTTCCCTCTTTCTAGTAGATAAGTGGCTACAGATTGCATTCCAAACCCATATGACTAAAGAGAAGTTTTTTTAGACGATAATTCAAACAATTGAACAAAAGAAGCAGGGATTGGTGAACTCATAGCGCGTGTCTCAAACAAGAGCTGTAAACACGAGCTGTAAAATGAAGATACAGTCAAACCTGTCTATAGCGACCGCCTAAGGGAAACACAAAAAGTGGTCTTTTAGACAGGTGGTCTTTGCAGACAGGTTCCTTTAGTACATGTTTCAATGAGAAACCATTTTCAAGGGAAACAAAAGATGTGGTCTTTGTAGACAGGTGGTCTTTGTAGACAGGTGGTCACTAAAGCAGGTTTGACTGTATTAACATTTTTTGATAAGTATAGACATCTGCTTTCCAACATGCTATTCATTTAACGCGAATGTTTTTTAAATAAATTTACCATTCCTTCACGGATGAAAACATACAGAGCAGCGAGAGAGCAAAATTATGACGTCACCGAAAATCCCCTGAAATGAACATGAAGAATTGTAGTGCAAATAATTGTCATACATGAAAATACATCTTGGCAAGATGTCAAAAGCGATATTGGCTGACAATCGCTGTTATGATGTGCTGTAGATCCCCAATACAAAATAACCACTTTATTTAACCTAAATGTATTCATACGGTTTGTTTTTACATGAAGTGCGCCACAATACTTGCAGGATCTCAGCATTAGAGCACCCATTTTGTTCCACTTCGTGGTGCTTTGGCACAAAAGGAAGAAACGCTTGACTAGAGATAGTTTTGCCGATGGGCTTTTCTGGTATTGTAAACTGGAACTGGGAATTTTCCATTCAGTGTATATATATATATTGTGAAACTGTGTAAACACTATACATTTTCACTGGAATTAAGTCTTGTACATGTATAATACATTTAAGTGCAGTTTAACTTAACTAACTCACTTTTGTAGTGAACTGTTTGATTTGTAATCGAGCCTATCATATTGGTAATTACAAAAGACGAAAAGAAACGTCTTTTCAGATCATCCATTTCTCCTCACACAATATAGAGAGAGACATGTATGTTAATCACCAATCCTCCCTCTCCCCCCCCCCCATTTTTAAAGGAGGAAACAAATGTTGGAAAGAAGTTGCTTCCATACGCCTCCCCTCCCTCCATCACTCACAGAGCGATTTACATTGCACCGCGTACGCGCAAAAATGTGACAAGTCAAATACACATTGTATTAAAATATTCATAATCAAGTATTTTCAATTATATTTGGGGTACACTAACAGCTGAAATGGCACAGAAAGTTTTCGGAAAATGTATTGATCTATCACCAGAGCTGTACATGTATTGATATATTAGGAATTATGGAGTAAAGTATTGATCTACCAGATTAAATCATTAGCAGTTTAGTGCACGTGTGCCAAACTGTATACCGGTACTGGAAATTTTTTATTGTTCTTGAGTTATAATACCAAGGAATTTCCGGTGGCCATGGTGCTAAAAACACATTTTCAAACAAAGTCGGCTATAGTTAGACATGTAAGGAGACGGGCTAACCTCTATTATTATGTTGTCATCATGCATAACCCGCATGACCATGTTCGATTGGTAATATCGGTAATTTGCAAATGTACAGGTATAAAATTAAAAAAATCATACATCGGGAATTACAATTCAACGCGTGTTTTACCTTGTAAAGAAATCCCCTTTACAGATTTCTCCATATTTTTGAATGAGATAATTTTCTTGTAAACCATTAACTATTTTTGTGCTCATTTATTTTTCCTTCGACCTACCTGCACTCTGCCTAAGTGCACCTACCTCTCTTTACATTCGGATGATGTATCATGCATATATTAGATTGACAATATTTGGTGTTCAAACTCGTACATTGAATTTTTGCATAACACCTTTTATTTGTATAGCATCATGGTGTTGAGGTACCAATATTACTGCAGGGTATTCAGTGCGGTTTATTTGTCGCCTTTGTCAAGTCACGTTCAATGATTTCCTGCCGTTTCCGTAAACAATCACAGTCTTCCAAGAAGTCTCTGAAAAGCATCATGTTGTCATCATCATTGGTAGTTTGAGAGATTTATGAATCCCTAATCGCGGACCAGTATAGGCAAATACAATTAAACCTCTTCCAACATAAAAAGTTTATCCACACTTTAATACCAAGAAGACTTTCCACTGTGACGTCATGACAAATACAGTTCAACTGAACTAAGTTTCGAAAATATTTACATCTGACAATGTATTAATTTCCATATTATAGCACGTGGTATCTTTGTAACCGTGATATCTCTGGCCTTAAAAGTTAAATCAAAATGCATGTAAAGTCTAAAACCTCGTTCCGACATTTCTTTAACTACATATCTTAGAATGAACGGTTTCACTGATTATTATTGTAAACTGAAGTCAAATCATCTATTTACCATCGGCCCCACTTTACACACACTTTGTGAACACTGACCTGTTGAAAGTCATCAGGACATTCCTCGGGAAACCCCTGTATTGCCATTGGTTCACTTGCATCATCACCCGCTTCTACAACTACATCCATCGTCGGTAGCCGATGTTCTCCAACTAAAACCACATCCAACGATGTATCCTGCAGGCCTGCTACCAATCCTGTTCAAAAGTATGACAAATTATCAAATAATTAAATAACAGGTTTTAATATTTTGGTTTGCTTTCGAATGCGCTCCTGGCTCCGTTGTGTAAGATCCTTACATGACTAGTTATGAGAGAAGTTGGGCAGGCGAATGAAATAATAGCGCCCTTTACAATAAAAAGTCAATGCATGAATGAACACCGGCACATAATAGATCAATCTTTCTCATTTGCATAACCCGTCAACCAATGAGAACACAGGATTAAAAGGAGCGGTGACGATTTTCATTGTTTGTCAACACAGAGAGAGACCTCTTCTACGAGTGTCTGGCATGCGGGCATTTAAAGGAACTGCGCCAAGTTGAGTTCTGACTAACTATATAGATCTTTACCAAAAGAAAAGGAACCGTGTATTCAAATGAACAACTGTAATGTATATAGGTCTAGATCCGAATGCTGGTGGATAATTTGTGTATGCGTTTTGACTAACTTTAGAGCATCTTTATACCAAATGAAAAAGGACTATATTATGTTGTCAATTGAAGAACTGT
This sequence comes from Mesocentrotus franciscanus, assembly GCA_037976565.1. Lineage (NCBI taxonomy): Eukaryota > Metazoa > Echinodermata > Echinoidea > Camarodonta > Strongylocentrotidae > Mesocentrotus > Mesocentrotus franciscanus. The sequence goes on from CP137666.1 coordinate 42,518,004, forward strand.
ATTGTATATACGTCTACATCTGAATGCTCATGTATTTGTGTTTGTGTGACCCAACAGTTCATCTTTATTTCGGAAGAAGATAACAGAAGGTACATTTGAATTACCCATCAGGTCCTCTGCCAGAAGAAGAGAAAATATTTCTTCATTGACTGGCAAGAGGCAGGTTCACAAATACATAACATATACAGTTACATATACAGTAACAAATATAATAACAGATACAGGAACAGGAGACAAACAGACAAAGACAAAATAAAAAAAGGAAAATGAGAATAATAAAAACAATAACATAATCGTGTCAATATCATAATGGAATTTACTTATATCGGTGATTTGATTCCGCCTTTCAAAAAAGTAATTAGTAGTATATACATAAGTGATTCTGGACTATTGGTTAAAAGTGAAAACAGGATGTTTTATATGATCTCTCGTTTTCGGGATTCAAATACTTAGTCGATACAAGGAAAAATAGATGAGTATTTATTGGCTTGGCTAACAAAAAATATTATTTTGCAATGAACTTGTCAAGTTCAGTTTAAGTTTTCTCGGATTGATTTAGGTCGGCTCATCTTTTGCAATAATTAATGAGTAGCTTGACATAACACTCAATTGGCTTACATTTTATAACATTGTTTTCATGTTTTCCCCCTGTTTCATTGTCTTGAGAAAGGATTTGATTATTCCCTTAAACAAAACAAATTCCATGTATGATTTATGAATAATTTATGATTTATGAAGTATTAAATTGAATTGAATTGAATTATCAATGTTCATCTCTATAAGCTGTAAATATGGGTATGGCTTAAATGGCTATTCTAACTTCACTCTTCCATAAGCTAGGGCGCGAATACAGTACCCGAATATTGATTGATACACCACCATTTATAAATTATATCCTAAAAGACGAGGCATGAAAGCTGAAACACCTGTTATGAAAAGAACAAAATATCATATTACGCTCAGAATCACTTGCAAGTAAAGACTAGAAATGGGATGTTTTTGTTTCATAACATATTTTTGTTTGATCTTCTGAGCAATAGTCCGTAGGCCTACATGTGTGTTGGGTTTTTACAGACGTGTATCAATCAGATATGATTATTTACGTCTGGGGACCGACCTTTAACATCACCATCCGAAAGACGTGACTCAGTTTCGAACCTGCGTCCTCGGGTAAATCAGTTTGTAACTTCCACTGTTAGCTGGATTACAGGCGCACGCCACAACGCCCAGTTTCTGTTCTTCATATTTTCTTTTCTAATTTATATTATATACTTTTTCTAATTGAAATTTTGTGCAGGTACTCAGTTCCAAATCATAACACAGTCACAATAAAAACTAACACATATACTTCCGTTGCATATACCGGTAGGAAATTTCTAAGCGGATCATGTAAGAGGCCAATCTCTGTTGGTTTTACCTTGTGATTACAGGATATTGAATGATAAAGACGGTATTTCAATCAGAGTGCTCGGTTCTACAGGTAGTTTTCGTGGCAACATGCGAGTTTTATATTGTTGAAATATTCCCGGTTTGGGTTTATCCATGGAGCTAGAAGACTAGCTCCATGGTTTATCTAAATGTCACAGCACGCGACACAGCATGAAGTTGAACTTCTATTGATTGATTGATTTATTTACCGAGTATAAAAACACCATAGGGATAATAACATAATATGACAAAATTATTACGGAAGGGTCGCCCGTAATGATCGGAATGTACCATTATATTTCCTTCCAGGCTACGTAATTGTACCACACTAAAGGAATCCACGTCAACTAGGTATAGGTGTTGTTGTTGTTGGTATAGTTTTATGGCGTTCATTCAGTACTAATATATACGCCATATTGTAATGATATAATTAATTAACCAGTATCACAATTTATTAGGAGTCTATATAGTAACTGGTATAGATTAATGCCGTACGTCTTTATAATATAGGACAGTGTTATATTTTTTTTAATGAAATAAAATGTATATAGTTTGTTGGTGACATCCATCCTTTACCAACTCCTCCTCAAGTTCTTTCTTCACTGTCCTCTTCTTAACTTGTTCAGTCTTGGGGTAATCATTGTATTTCTGACCGATAATTATGCACAAATCACATTCTATAGAGAAGCAATGTTGGTCAAATGAAGTCGAGTCTCTAGCTCCCATCTCCCTGGTCTTGCTGAGCGGATGTCCTGACTATACGGTCTTTTTTTAACGATCTTGTTTTCACAATAGTCTAAGTTCAAAACAATGTCTGTTTAACTTCAGTATAGGCTAGACTTTACATTTGTTCGTGAATTGAAACTTGCTTTAAAAAATGGAGGACACTTACCATACCAACACGGCATAGTGAGTATCTGGTCACCACACTCTATACAGAACAACTCTTCTCAAGATCCATGCAGTCACGAAGTCTAAGTCACGAATGAACGTGGATCAGTTTTGATAGGTACTCGTGCATATTAAACCAGCATCAACTTTACACATCGTGTATTTTCAAGTACACGTGTCTGTGAAAAGGGGGGAACATCCCTTTCTTACAGCTTCCTGATCCCTTCAAGAATTTGATAATCTCACCTTTTCACAAAGGATTTTTGTGAACAAGCTTCATGCAACTGAATACCCTTTTCTATGAAGTTTAGGTACTACATCAGTGAACGAGTAAAAGAAAATCCCTGTCTTTCAACTTGATTACAAAACCAACACCACCCCTTTGGGGTCAGATTCCGCATTATGTGTATATATATCCCCCAAATGAGAAAAGTCACCGTGTTGTGCAGTTTGGAGAATAAATGAATGATCCTATTTGCTCACGATTCTATTCAAGTGCTCAACCCCCCTTAAACTGTTACTTGATTTAAAAAGACGTAATTATCATGCACTGCTGACGCCTCGCTCCATCGATCATTTTTCATATATTTCACCCCATGCGATTTTGTGCCCCCCCCCCCGGTATAAATTCCTGGATCCGCCACTGGATATCTTCCATTGTTCTGCTAAGTTTACATGGAGAACATAATCCTTAATCCTGCACGATCCGACCTCGCTTTGAATTTGATCTCTCGTTTGGTTTTGAGGCAATTCAGTGAATTTGATCTCTCGAAGATTTTAGCTTAGTCTTATAGAATTTCTTGGTATAGAGAATCGATTTCTTATAGGGGATTCCCTGGAGCTCATATTTAGGAGTTAATCAGAAGTTAATTTTCAAATAAGGAGAATGGGTATAAAGGTTTATTGAAACATCACTTAAATTAGTGGTATCACCTCATGTTAAACAGAAGCAAGCAATAGAAGAATCATAGTACATGTAGCAACAAGAATCTTCACTTTAGAAGAACATAGCATCGATTGTTCGTAATAGATTAATTTTATATTCAACACCCACACTTTAGGGAAATTAGCTCGGTTGATCAAAGCTAGTATTAAATGCTTTGTTCTATAAGCTTTGCCTTAACCATAAACAACAAAAGGGACAGTACGTGCATGGTTCCATTCAGAGGTATTCTTGACAGACTGGTGAAAGTTTGAATGAAATCGGACAAAAAACAAGAAAGTTATGAATTGTTAAAAGTTTTAAACACCATAAGGGCACTTCAAGTTGGCTCAATCAGTAATGTCACTATGACTTGTGTCACTGTGACGTAGTGCTGGACAACTTTCCCATTTGTTTCAAGGCAAAAAAATGACTAAATTGTCAATTTTTCCAAATGCTTGACTCGATCATGAGGGTCTTTTCTTTTCAGCGGACCTACAATAATATGCTACCCATGGTTTATTTTCAGTTTATTTCAAGGTAGAAGGCACTTAGGAGAAAACAGAAATTAATGATATTTTGTACATGACAAACGGAAGAGTTGTCTCATGTTTGATTTCATATTTCGACATTTAGAACCTTCCTTCTATTTGTCCAAATCGGGCTTACATGTAGGTAAACGAAAGGCCCAGAGAGTCACGCTAAACAACATGAAACGTGTGTGTGTGTGTGTGTGTGTGTGTGTGTTGGGTTTTTACCCTTTGGGGTACTCTGAGGGGGCTAGGAACGGTGTGCGTATATGGGTGGAAGTATGGTCGGATGGGTGTGTGTCGCATGGTGGGGAGTGAGGGGGGGTAGTAGTGTGTTTGGTTGGATGGGGTCATTTGTTTTATGTTGCAATTTATTTCATTTTTGTTTTCATCAATCGTACAATTTATGTTATGAAAATGTTTTGAAATCATGTTAAGAAAAAACAATTGTATTTTATTTCTAAGAGTGATTTGTATTGTTTGGAATCAATAAAAAAAAAGTCTGGAGACCGATCTTTAACGTCACCATCCGAAAGACGTGATTCAGTTTCGAACCTGCGTCCTCGCCTGAATCAGTTTGTAACTTCCATTGTTAGCTGGATTACAGGCGCACGCCCAACAATGGGTCAAGTGTATTTTTATAGAGATACAGTGTACCTTGACCACATCGATCAAATGGAATTTGATAGTTCAGAGACAGAGTCAAGAAATCACATAATAATATAACAACGCCGCTCCAGAGAAGAAAATAATTGCTGCCCCTGCATGCAGTTATTATGGTTCTGATATTAATCCCGTTTCATTAAATTTGTTTTTTAACTTGATTACTTCTCGATCGGCATTCCTGTACTTCCCGCTATACGAAGGCGTCTGCACATAATGTTACGAGTCTTCCATCTTTTTCGTTGTGATAATGATTATTTGAATTGAATTGAAGAAAACAAAAACATCTAAGTAGTAGTGATGTGAAGCATTATAATGTGTTACATGGTCAGAGATTTCATTTTGTCCGGACCTTTTTTGTGTTTGCAAGCCATGAGAGTTAAAGAATGCAAATTTCACAGCAAAAATTCAGGAAGCAACCGGGACTGGCCGGGTTGGTTTATGCATCTCGCCTAGGAAATTTACAAATGATCTTTCTCATAAATGTATAGGAAATGCCAAAACATTATCTTTAAAAAATTTAACGGCATAAAGACTAATGGGCAATAAAAATACTTTGCCTACGTGATCAAATGTTCTTTAAAATGAGAAATACCTAACTACGAAACACAACAGTTTAATCTCTCTGTCGCTATGAGACCCCTCGATCCGCAATAAACTTCTTCCTTCTACCTTATAATTATGTTTAAATCTTATTTTACATATTTGTAATTATTATACGACACCGGTTTATTAGTATAAAACTTGGGGGTACGTCTGCAAGCTTTGTACAGGGTATTAAACTTAATCATTAATAATTATTGCCAAGTTTATATTGAATTAAAGTGCCTTGGAGACGTTTTACTTAAATTACACACTTGTTTATTATATGAATTTTAAAATAATTTAGAATGTAACAAATTTGATATCAATTTAATTTGACTGGATATATTTTTACGAATAATGCATTATACCACCACTCAATTTGGGTTTACTGTCTCTCTCTTTCTTTCAAAATCTTCCTCAATTTTAATTTTTCTGAACAATACCTCGATGTCAGTTGATATATGATTATTGGTCCTGTGAAGTCTCATATGTACCTTATAATTATCTTTAAATGCGATTGCTTTTGAATTTTTTTCTTCATATCTATGTATTTAAAGCAGGGGTGGCCAACCTTTTAAAGCTCGCGGGCCACAGCTAACTATTGGCATAACTTGGCGGGCCGTAGGTAGTCTTCTCCCCCTACACTCATGCAATACGTGTACACACCTGCAATTTTGCAAACATATTTCTCGATTCACAACATTTGTATATTCAGGGGCGGATCTAGCTTTTTGCTAAGGGGTGACCCAATGCCGATGAAGAGCATCGTCCACAAGCCGCGTAACGGCGAGGCGATTTTTGTTGTTGCTATTTTGAACCCCCACAATGGAGACCATAAAAAGCAGTGCATGATAACGTCTTTTTAAATCAAGTAACAGTTTAATATGCAGATAATATATCCAGAGTTATCATGTGTTTTAATTGTTAAGTTACCAGATGAGTTGAATATCTTCTCACAATATGCACATCACATTTTCACTTGGCAGCCCAAGGGGGGGGGGGGATAAACCCCCTAAACCCTTGTAACAAGTCAATATGTTGTGAATGATGAAAACAAATTATAGAAATAGAGATATCGACTGTGTGTAAATGTTTTAGTTTTTACCCTATTTCATCGCTGCTATGCGGGCCGCATTTCATTTATGAGCTATAATTTATAATTATTTTTTTCAATGCTCCGCGGGCCGCACCAGAAGAGCTCGCGGGCCGCAGGTTGGCCACCCATGATTTAAAGTGTCAATTTATACAGTTTTATTGTACAAAGTATTATATAACTATATTGTGAACCATATTTATGCCTGCCTTTTTACTGTATGAAATCCAATTGAAATGGTTGCAATAAATGAATGAATTATTATTATTATTATTTCTTTTTTTTACTGAAAAAAAACCGCTTAAATCTTCTGATTCTGATTCCCTCTTGGTTGAATGTCACAGAGCCACCTCCCCACTTTGGAAGACGCTCCACCGCCCCTGTCTATATTCATGCCTATAAAGGTATACCAGGAAAAAACTGGCATCCCCCATACCCCCCTCCCCATGATGCCGGTGTTCCTCATACGTCATTGCTTTGCATCCAGAGGAAAGACCAGACCAAAAGAAGTCTACGATAGTGAAATATATTTAAATGAATAACGCTCTTTTTTATGATCGCTTCATCGTGAATTACAGTACATGCCCCCTGGTCGGTCTCTTATTCTGCTGTGCTCTCTGGCTGACAGGTGAACACATCGCTGGTTGCTATCGCCACCTGCGCATGCTCAAATCAATTAAAAGTTGCGTCCCAGGATATGACGTCTTGAAGTTCACAATAAATGTAAGTTTTAGGGCTTAAAGCCGTCATATTCATCACCAGCATACATTGTAGAAAACGAACACGAGTTACTTATAAGAAAGTTGGTGGTTCATTGTCGAGAGTGGAAAAAATAGTGGATTAAGAACGATAATGCAGTTTTTGCGCGAGTGCTGTGGTGTATTAACAACACAATTAGCAAGGTACGGGACTGAAGAGAACGATGGGGATGGGGGTTAATATAATAACCATACCATATGATATAGACGTAGACTACAGTACACGTTGAATATATACATGTATTTTAAGTCTACGTTACGTAAGCTATACCTATGTTTCAAAAGGAGTTAATCTTTTATATCATTAATGTTGTCGTGTTTATTCTGAAGTGTACTGTTCAGAAAACTTCTACAAATTGGCATTGACATTGCCATTGCGCATATCGCATGCATGGACTGGTCTCATGTAGTAATGTAGGTCTACTATCAAATTGTGGAGAATTTTAATTTTGAAATGATGTCATTATGGCTCGCGCCAGCGCAAAGCCCAAGGTTTTGGTTAAAGGGAGTGTAGCATGACGAGACTGCGTCCTTCCCGTGGCCCTACTCGGGGCCAATCGGGTATAATATGACTACGGAAGACCCGATCGCAGCATTCATGTGCGTGCAACATACGCCAAACCGAAGCGTGAGGAGAACTTCGGTCTGTTCGCGACGCTAGCGCGCACTGACCATGTAGAGATTAAGTCGTTGACTACCATTTAATCAAGTACATTCGTTTACGTGCAGTTGTCCAAAAGAAGACGTAGATGGCGTTAATCAGTATTTGTCATGCTACACTCCCTTTAAGACCAATTTACTAGACTGTCTGTAGGTCAACAACAACATGGGTTATGAAGTTATGGACATGTAACAGATATATATAGACATATAGATGTATATGTAACTTTTATTTTGCATAGGACAAGTTCATTTTACTCTGATTATAACTATTATTAATAACAAAAATATTTGGCAAGATATAAAAAGTTAAGACACTATAGTCACTAGTCTATTTTTGTTGGAAACCTCCATGAATTTAGTCAATCTGAGCTGTAGTTGTTGGCACATGAACTGTACTATTTTGCAAAGACCTAATGGTTAGAGAGCTATAGAGTGTGTTTAGCTGAAGAATCCAATCGGTTGGCCCTATGTCTGCAATGAGACTCTGCACACCTTGTTAGAAAACAACTTGAAACTTTGTAAAACCATTCCAGATGATAACACAGTTTAAAAGTAGACCTGTGTTGTTTGAAAAAAAATATTTACGATTTCTTGTATGTTACGTTTTTTCTTCAAAGCTCATGAAGGGTACCTCTTTCCATTCCGGTATGAGACCTGCTTTCACCCTGTTACTCATTTAACCAGAAGATCACACGATAAGTCTTGTATTAAAATTAGTTCTAACAAATATTTCTTCAAATATTCCTTCCTTCTGAAAACACAGAGTGGGATTTTTTACCACCATCCATAGATAACATTCAAATTTTCAAAATCCTGAGGTATTCAATTCTCATGTGGAACAGCATTATCAACAGTATTAATTTATTATTTCATGCACACACACCCAGTCTAGTTGTTTTACTCCTCCTTGTTTGCCTCCACCACCCAAAATTATTACATACGGGTATTTCCATAAATTAGGGACCCACTTTGTGACATTTTTGGTGTCCCTGTTACATATAAGGAACCCACACGTATTTGTGGCTCTGAGTAATTAAGACTTAAATAGTGGAGTGAGATTGTAAAGTGATTTCCAAGCATAATATTGCATCCTCATACCTAGAATCCCTTAATTTAACAATCATACTCCACTATTTAAGTCTTTACTCAGAGCTACAAATACGTGTGGGTTCCTTATGTAACAGGGACACCAAAAATGTCACAGTGGGTCTCTAATATGGTCTAGAATTTGAATGCTTTTTAACCTGCTCCTAAAGTTACTACAGTTTATCAAATGATGAATATATGCTTGTGTCACTTGATAATCTTAATCAACTTACAGTATTCATAATTTTGTTTAAAGATAATATCATGTTTTCCCCATCCTTTGCCAGACTTTAGTATCAAAATGTGACAAAGTTAGAAGACAGCCTCCATAAACCAGGACAGTATTAGATCAAGATATATCTACACGGAGCCTGAGAACAAACAACCAACATGTCTTCCTCAGCAGAGCTGTATCAAGTTGGTTCATCAGAGAAGATCAAAGCTTTAGAAGAAGAACTAGCCAAGGAACTTCAGGATCTCAAGAATGACATTGAGGAGAATGAGATGCTGGGCAAAACGCCCAAGGTTGCCAGGTTGGTTTTCAATTACTGTATTAGTCGTTATTTTGGCAAGGGTTTTGTTTTCCCCAAACCTAATGAACTGTTGTGAACCAACAACTTGTGAAAATGAGCTGGCAATGCCAGCAATGCACAATCGAACTTGTATGTAAATAGCCTGTATTGGTCCATGTCCATCCGTTAAAATGTTGCCTCACACAGTTTTATCATGACTTCAAGTAATGACAGATTGAAGGCACTTACAGAGAATATAAAATAGTTACAATCAGTTTTTACCCAGAAAATTGCTAGTGGCCATTTTATGACATGTCAAATAAGTAAAAATTAAAATTAAGATGTGCAATTTTTCTCACCATGTGATCTATGCTAATGGATATCCTGTTTCATTCATTCTGTTTCTTCAGCTCTGTGTCCCTCCCTAAGAGTGTGGATCACTTTAGGAAGCAGAGAGAGCAGGTGGTCAAGAGAGCAATGGAGGTGTGTAATAATTTTCTTTAAAAATTTAATTAAAAAAGGTCTGTTACAATATCAGGCTGAAATAAAGGTCACCCAAGGAAAATTGAAGAGTGGTCATTGAAGATAGGGGATTTGTATTTGAATTGAGACCATTGAATTGGTATATGATTTTTTTGGTCAAAACACTCCCATAAATAAGCATCCTTTGTTGGTATGGTCCCAAACTTTTTGTTAATTTCCAGGTTTAAAAAAAAAATGAATTTCTTATAATTTTTGAAGGCGAGTTAACTTTTAGCCCTTCTGTACCTCTAAAATTCTGAACAGTACTGTAAATGAACTTTCAGTAGTCACTTTTCAAATTTTCGTTGGGTCGACATTATCTTCAATGGAATAAATATCACAATACAGTACGTGTACTGGTTCATATTTCAAGGAAGAAAATCTATTTTGTTTTTAATTCAAGGATACAGTTCATCATTAAAATCCTTGGATAAGATTTGTCGCTCATATTACAGAAGAGGTTAAAGGGACTTGGTAACATTGTTCAGATGAGAGAAAATGGTGCTAAGGTAGTGACTTCAATGCTAGATGTACAATTAAAGATAATCTGAAAGTTTGAGTGAAAACAGACCATTATTAATGATAACAATTGGGAAAAAATGATATGATCAGTTCCTTGCCTTAATGCCTTAATTCTCCCAACTATATTATTACAATTAATTACATTTTTTTAGGTGAATGTAAATCGTCACAAAGAAATGAATTGGCTCTATATACCATTCCAGACATTTAAGTGTTGAAATATTTTAAAAGCCTGTCTTATGTCTTATTTTCATGGAAAAACGGTTGGGAAAATTCAAAAATGGTTGGGAGAATTTACTGTTAGAGGGTGTCTCACAGTGATGCCTTCAAAGAAAACGATAACTATCATTGTGGTTTGAGAATTTTTTCAGGATTTTTTGCATGTTAGAGGGTTAGTACAGTAGAAGGAATATAATAAGTAACATTTCATACAAAAATTACGCAGTTTTTTCATTAACCTTCAACAATGTTACCGAGTCACTTTAAGTAATATAACTATTATTTGTTATATGAGGACACAAAGTTTCTTCTCTCAGGGTCCTGTAAAGAATGGACCACCTGGATCAATGAAAAATGAAACAGATAACATATTTTGATAAGCAATAAGCTTTTAATTTGTTTGTGAATGTGTTTTGTTTAATAATTGATTCTTATTTTTTCTTTCTTTTTCAGGTCAGTGAAGCCCAGCCTCTTGTCATTCAAGCAGATGTCATGAAAGAGGAAATGGAAAACTGTCAGAAGAGAGAGTTTTCCAAGGAAAACCTTCCTCTTATTTTGCATCAGGTATGAGGGATTAGAAACAACAATTACATCAGATCACTTGGTCATTTGATAGATTATCTCAAAATTTATCTCAAACACCTCTGTTTAGACTTGCAGAATTTGCCTTGTATCTAATGGAAAAGTGATAAATTACGACATGCAATTATCATTGTCGTTAATATAGTATATTCTTTTAAAAGTGAAAAGTGTAAACAGATTATGATTACCGGTAGTTGATATTATATAAATGTTCCTGTGCTTATGGCATTTGATAAGGCATTACATTAGCTATTGTGTTTCTTCATCCAAGTATTAAAAATGGCTTTCTGATGGAGTCTTAAATATTTTCTGATGCACTGTTCAGTAATACAGACTGTCAGAGCTATAGCTAGTGTTATATCAATGTATAATTATGATAATAATAATAATAATTATTATTGGTTATATTTATAATGCACATATCCACCATGCAAGGTAATAAATATTTTATTATTAATAAAATAAATATTTAATAAATAAATATTTTATTATTTAAATATTTTCTGATGCACTGTTCAGTAATACAGACTGTCAGAGCTATAGCTAGTGTTATATCAATGTATAATTATGATAATAATAATAATAATTATTATTGGTTATATTTATAATGCACATATCCACTATGCAAGGTGTTCAAGGCCCTCCAATATTACACCAGCTTTGCTAGGCTACTGTTTTTGTTGCTCACAGCATGCAAGGAATTCCTTCCTACCAGCACCCATTTAAAACTTGGTGGAGAGTGGCAAATGTAGATTAATGTCTTGCCAAAGGACATTAATGCCACAGTGGGACTTGAACCATGAATCATGCGATCCACAGTCCAATGACGTATCCACCAGACCATAACTCCTCTATAATTTCACTATCGAAGAACATTGTCCTGTTTGTGAAAGTGTGTTAGATACTGAGGAGATTACTATGCTGTTGTACTGAATATGATGCAAGATAATTTAAGTCTTGAATTCATAAACTTTGAAAGGATAATCGGGCAGATAATGGATATTTGATTCATTACATTCATTATGGGAAAAAATATGAACAAATATGAAAAATATTTAACAATGGATTGTTGGACAGTGGTTGTATGGTTCACTATAAACATTGCACATTGTGTATAGCACAAACGTGGTCCTTTACTCATTGTTTCATTGGTGGATGATTCTCAAGACAAGTTTACTTATTTCTTCATATGCTGTGGGCTATTGCATTTAGGATTTCTGAGAATGAGAATAGCACAAGATGAAGTAGATCAGAAGAAAATATGATCTTCCTTATATCTTTTTTTTTCCAGTTCTTTTGTGATAAGATCCAGCAGCTAGTCCATTGTAAGCACATGCATATGTTAAGATGGAAGCGGTTCTGTGAGCACACCAGCACTCTTGAAGCACTCTATCCACACTATCAGAATCAACTTGGGTAAGAAACATCCTACTTCCTCCTAACAGTTTTGGAATCATTTACTTATCGGTTGCTCTCCTCTGTGCAATACCATTTGGGATTTATTTGGATGTGAACAGTACGAGAAATAAAATATTTGTATTTTGTGCAGACTTTCTCTCTTTTTGTACACTCTCTCCATCTTCCCCTCCAGCTCTATTGTTTGTCTTTCCTTCATTCACTGTATCTCATCACTGGCTTTCCATCATTCTCTCTCTCTCTCCCTCTCTCCTTTTTTAATTTTGTAAAATCTCTTTGTATCCTACCTCTATTGATATTGTTTATATTTCTACTTGAAGTTTATCGATGCATTTTTTAAAAACATTATTTTAAAGAGGAGATTTGTGAATGATTTTCTTCAGAGCCAGCAGCCTCTCCAATGAATTGCTATTAAAAAGCTCTTCCTCCCTCCAATAGATAATTGGATTACATTAAAGACTACTATGTAGCTTTAATAAGTAGAATCAATCAATTAATCTATCAATCTTCGTCATCGCTCAAAGCTCTTGGAATTGGAACAAATGCCACATCCACCCAAGAAAATTACTTAATCCCTCTGATGAGCTTGATTTTAGAATGACATATAAATGTTTTATACCTTTGATTGTTCCTCCATTGAAGGATGATTATGTCTGAGTACAGTGATGCCATTGCACGAGCCAAGAGACTGTCTGTTGCCCATGAAGCCCTGGTGATGGGGAAACCTCTAGTGACTGAAAGCCTTGTTACTTTGGAAGATATGCAGATCTATACACGATGGCTCGTATCCCACTATCGCTCAGTTAAACATATACATTCGTTCCTGAAGGTGAGATATACTACAAGCATTCAGCTAATATTCTGTAAGAAATTTGACTGTTCACCTTACCACAGTGTTGAAGGTTGCATGGTGCAACGGAAGCTGTGAATGTAACCCAAAAGATTTCATCTACTACACCAGTAAGTGCAACTACCACTGGGCTATATGATGGCAATGATATGAACTGAAATCAACAGCTCCTTAGGGGACTGTGTTTGACATAGAAAGGATCGTAATTATGAGAGAAGGGGCATAATGAATTCAGAATAATTCTCTACATCCTTTTGTTCTGCATGAGGAATCTTCATGACTCATTAATGTCACTTTGGAATGTCCTTTGGAAATATATTCCTCTCCCAGCAACTTTTTCTTTTTTAAAAATAATTTGTATGTACAGTGACCTTTCATTTCATTCAAGTGTTAAAAAAGAAAAGAATCGTTTATCTCAAAACCTTCTTTTTAGTGGAAAGATGAATGGTGTTTCAAGAGTATCACAATATCTGACATCTTAATATCAGACGAAATCTCGCAGATGCCTTTTTCCTGTAGCATCTTAACTGACTAAAGTATGAATTCTAATGATTACCAGTGGCATTTCTAAGTACTTTTAACGTGGTGTGCCTTTTTGCCAAACTAGACTCTTGAATGGATAGCTGTTGCTCACAAGCATGAGATCTCACCAGATGAACTAGACGAGTCTGATCGGATCGTCAAGACTGACCATCACACTGACCATAGGAATCAAGGGTCTGGTCTTGGGTCACAAGCTCCTAAAGTCATCAACAGACCAGGCAGGTGGTCTATCTTTGAGGGCAGACAGTCTGTTGGTAAGTAAAAGGTTCAAACAATGTTTGTAACTGATGTCAGTAATATATGTTAACTTACCATGTAAAATTTCAGTGCCAACATTAACAAATGGTAACAAAAGTAAAATAGCAAGTAAGACATTGAACAAATTACTTCATCATGCTTTCATGTTTCATGGTATTGTGTGGAAAATTTCCATTTATTAATCTACATAACATCCAAGTGAAAAAAAAGGAATGTGTTTCATGTATTGCAATCTATATGTCAAAATATCATATTCCAATGCTTGGCCCATAATAACCATGTCCTATGTAGCACCCTATATGATCATCCTTTGTAATATCATCTTCATTTACTCCATCATGTGTGTAAAGATTTATCTGGCTTTGTGTCCTGGCTAGACACCCATTGTGCTGGAATGAGCATGACAAAGATTGGCAAAGAGTACACGGTAGAATACAGGAAAGTATCGGTGTTCCTTCCCTAATCGTATGTCAATGTCACTGCCAGTATCATGTAAAACCATGTAAAACCCTTCAAAATCACTCCTTACATCCTGTACTTCTCATCTATGTAGGTGAAGTCCCTGTAGCTCCATCTCCTGGTCAGACATCCATGTTAGAAAGTGTGAAGGAGAGAAGTAAAGAGTATACTGGTGGCAGCGGTGGGATACATGGTGGTGGTGGTGGTGACATGGGTGGATCACTCCTATCATCATCTGTCAATGTCATGAGTACTAATACCATCACAAACACTCCACAGGGTGCAGCAGCAGCAGCTGCTGCAGGTACGAACATCTATTCATCTCAGATTCACAATCATAGTTTCTAGTTCCATACTTTTCAGGCATTTGCTCAAGGGTTATTTCATCAAAGTTATTAGGTTTGGGCTTGGGTTGTGATTGGGTATTCGGTTAGGGTAAGGATTTGGTAACGAATAGGTGAATGCATCCATGAAATTAGTTGGTTGAATTTCTTTACAAATGCCATTTTGTTGTCTTATTCTATATCATATTTTATTTATAAAACATATTTTAGATCTGAAAATGGGATACTTTATTATCAATGATGAATTCATCAGGTGGCTGAATGCTTTTTAGTAGAGTACTTGCTCAGATATCTCAGGTTGAATTGCGTATCAACGTTGTTTTGTTGTTTGCTGTTCTACAATTAGGTGGAGGACCAGCATCTAATAGTGCTACAATGGGAATTCCATGTCATCTACTCAACCTTGGGGATATCAAACCGGTCCTTGAGTTTCTTATGGCATGCTACTCAATACACATGGTAAAAACAATAACTTGATAAAAGTATGTACTAAAACATATAGACTTAAAAAAAAGTTGAAATAAGCAAATTCTTTTAATTGGCAGTTGTTGACAGTGGCAATTCAAGGCCCAGTGTAATAATGATTAGGGTAAATCATTCTTTGCACAGATTTGGTATAATGAAATGATGTGTTGGCAAATGAATAGTTCTTAAAAAGAATATGAACATTTTAATTGGTAATTTTTTAAGAACACATGTTAAGTAGATATTGTAGTTTGCATAGCCAAATTCAGATCATGTACAGATTTGGCGCATTTGTAATGGGAGGCATGGATGGCTGCATGCCAATTCTTAGTTTGTTTAAAGTAATTTTCAAATATTACCATATCACATATTTATTAAAAATATGCATCTTGGGTTGCCTTTTCTGCTCATTAGACCCAATTTAAACAATAGTTGATCCACATGGTTATTTGGTTGATAATGCCTTTGAAATTAATCTATATATGATGACATTTTTGTTTTTATTTAGAACGTAGATGACATGGAGGGTGGTTCTGACGAGATGGAGCTCATATCCATCGTCACCCGCAAGTTCAAGTCTAATTTTTCAAGACAAGAGCAGCAGAAAAGTTTCCCAACCTACGACAAGTTAGAGGCAAGTATAAAAAAAACCCACCATAATTCTGTGGGTGCAGTAGTATCACTTGGCAGTATGCCGCGGCTAGAAATGTAGTATGCAGTAACTTTGGAATGATCTAAGACAGAATGGATGTGGTGTTCCTTGTGGTGATACATTTCTTCGTGCTTACACAGAGTTTTTTCAATGTTATGGCAGAGAGAGAAAAATAGATAAAATATCAATAACAGCTGCTTTTAGTTTTTAGTCCCCTACTGTTCATTCACTTAAAATGTTTTTATTGTAATCAAGGAATCAATATTTATAAGCATAAAAGGGTAAAAGCTTGTATTTACCTCAATTTTTTGATGTTGAGTCAATGGTTCTGTTTTTTAATTCCTTTGCCACCAAAGGTGGTGCTAGAGACATTATATTTAAATGAATCCAATTCGATATGAATTTTTTAAATATCCCTGCACAGACTGGTAATGAATCCTGGGGAGCAGATACATCATCACATGCCTTACTCAAAGAAAGCAACTGGACACAGTTCATAAAACTCAAGTAAGACGCTTTTCAACATTTTAGTGTACCACAAACAGCTCTGATTTTATTTGTGCAAAGTTAGGGCAGTGTGATTTCATGTAAGTCTACTTATTTGACTGCTAAATTTGTCAAGAACTGAATTAAGATGCAAACATTAAATATGTGATTGTTTTGAAAAAGCAATCACTGTGATGGAAGTAGAATTACATATTTTTAACATGAAATAATGAATTTGATGTTCCATTATGCAAGTCTTACTGTTTATACATGGGAAATAGCATTTTATTTGGTGTGGTCAAACAGTGCATTTACGTGTAGATATTCATCTATATTATCCTTCTGAACAACACCACTTTTTTAATATGCTTATTCACCTACAGACTTTGTAGAAATATTTTCTGTGTAACTTACTATAAAATGTTACATGTGTTTTTACCAGACCAGAGAAGGATCCGAAGCAGGAGAAGATGATGATGAAATTAAGACAGAGGAACAGTATTGATGAACTTCTCAGAGCTCAGTCACGTTTCATCTCAGTTCAAGACTCTGTGGTAAGATGAAGTTGTTTTTTGTACTTCATTTTAATTCAATCATTCATCAAATTATCATTGAAGTTGTATACTTTATAGGAAATTCATGAATGTGTTTATTGTTACAGTAATTTAAATTTGAATATATTTATTTCACATCTCTCAAGAATACAATGTATGCAGAGATAAACACTTTAAGAACAACATTGTACAGAAAATAGACTAATTATACAAATGAGAAAAGATGCATATATTGTGTTGAAGTGGATGTGAGGTGGTAGCAAAGGCCATTGACCTGTCGAGGTCAGCAATTGAGTGAGCAATCTGGATTTGCATAAATATATCAGTACATCACTATCAAACTGTCTATGTTGGCCAGTGTCATTGAATGCCTGTTTATCCAAAGTGGCAAATCTTTTCCTTTAACATGTAGTGGATCATTTATTTGACCATTAATTATAACCAGTCAAACCTGGTGTTATGGCCATTTTCATTCTATCATTTAATTTTTGTAATAGTTGTAGAAATTATTCTCATCAATACCAATTTAAAAGAAGCATCTGTGCCAAAGAAAATGGTAGGTTAATCCTCTCTTGCTCTAAAAGGCCATTGCTGCTTTAACCACTGATACACATGCCTTCCCTTTTCCCCGTTTATTACAGAAAGTGATTGATGCCCTGCGAGCCCATGCTATATCAGTACGAGAGCCACCAAGCTTCCAAGCAGCATCTGTAACATCCCACAGGACAGCTTATAACACTAACACCATATGGAGGAAGATCTACTGTAACCCAGAGCTTTTTGAAATGTAAAGATTTTCACAGTTTTATACCTCTCAGAATGTGGTTAAGCTTTAAAAAAACTCATTTTTCTGATGCTGTTAGGCAAGAATATTAAATTCTGTTGTGTTGTCTCTTGGATAAGACTTTAAGCCATAGGTCCTGTGGAACTTGCTTCCAAGCATAATTGCTCTCAGATGAAAAAAGGATGTTCATACTAAATGCAAAATACAATCAACTCAGTATTCGCTCCGAGAACAAGAGACTTGCCTTTGGGACTGTTTGTAATGTTCTTTGTACTAAATTTGATATACTCCTCATAAGAATGTACCTACGAAATAGGGACTGTCCACATGTTGCTCCTTACACTTGGGATTTTTGAAATAGGAAATAAACTTGGTTTCCAATATTCTCTATTTGTTTGTTGTCCATACCAGTATCGGTCAGGAGGACGAAATGGCTGTGACAGAGTTTGAGGAGAAAGACGTCAACACCATGACCTTCGGTACAGGGTCGCGGGCTGGCAGCGCAACGTCTCGTCGACGTAAGAAGAAGGGTGAAGAGGATGAGTTTACGTTTGCTGATGCCTTACAGAAGCTTGGTCTGGAGGATGATAGTAGCAGTCAACAGGATCCTACAATGGTTCAAGGAGGGTATCTCTCGTATCTCTATCTTCGGCATCTCAGAATCAGAGATCTGCAAAGGACGGTAAGCATCATCTATCATTTTGGGGCCCGTCTTGTAAACAGTTACAATTGATACCGATTGAGCACAACTTGATATCAACTGCAAGGATGTATTTTAAAGAGATAGGAGCTTATAAATTTGCGATTGATTCAAGGACTTGTAATCAATCTGATCAATCATAAATCTTTATAAAACAGGGCCTTAATGTGATATAAGCCTTAAGATAACACTAAAAGAAAAATCAACTCCAGCCCTAAAAGTACTTTAAAAATCCTTGTAATTTACTCAAACTTTATAATGCAGTCTTTTAGAGCCCCCCCAAAGGTTCTTGTCCGAATAATACCATCTGTTTTCCATCTCGAATATTCATACATGCAAAAAGTGTTGAAGAGATGCACTGTAACCTCATAATGGTATTGTTATATTATTTTATTTACAGTGTCTCAGTGTTTTAAACTATTTCCGCTCTGTTGAGAGAACACTTACCATCAACGACGAGGGCTTGTCACTAGAGGGGGACACTCAGAAGAGATTGAGGTGAGTTCTGATAATTCAATTTGTAATTATTGCCGGAGATGGTGCCCACTGCCCAGTGTCATTATGTTCTCGGTTTTCTGCACATCAGTTTTCGAAAATGTTGTTAATGCTATATCTAAGAAATCCTTTGAAGTAAGGTCATTTCAAAGCTTTAGACACTATTTCTGAAAATTGAAACTATTTGATTTTAAAATCATTACAACACGAGTCACAGGGCACTAAGTTGATATTGCATAAAACCTGAATGTCATTACCTTAATCCATTCTCATTTATGTTGTACTTTTTGCATAATTATAGATCAGCAAACTCCATGTACTTCTAATGCAATGTGAGCTAGTAGCTATTGTTTGTTGTGTTGAAATGATTTTGAAGATTTACTCAAGCCTCTTCATTTGATGTGGAGGAAAGAGGGTTATAGATGTCTTACGCTTCAAATACTTTCTTTCTCTAAACAGTCATCAGAATCACAGACAAGGAACACCAGAGGCAGGCATGAGTGGAGGAGGAGGACTTGGTAACCATGGTTACCTGCATAACACACCAGCAGAATTCAAGTGAGTGTCATTTTCAAACAGTGTAATGACTGTAATAAATGAAGGAGATGTATCCCCAAACTTATCACTTGATTAAGATGGAATTTGTCTTGGTGGAAGAGAGGGATGTCATAGAAAGGGGATGATGCTTCAGATTTGAAACCGTACAGAGCAACTGTCAGTTTGCAGTTAGAGAGCTGTGCAACGTATGCTGTCAGATATGTGCAACCCCAGAGCTGCAACAAAGATAGATATGACTAAAAATGACTGTTAATTCATAGAACCCGCATAAAAAACCCAAACAAAACTAGGTATGTCTTTATTATTGACCTTCTGCCATCAGACCTTTCAATTTTGTTGCTCCTCTTGAGAAAAAAGAAAAAAAATTACAGCATATTTTCATACTGGCTGCTGGAATGAAACAGCACCTATGATAGAAATGTTTTGTTTGAAAAAGTAACAAGAGTTTTAATGTACTCTGGAGAATGTAAGAGCAAGATGTTTATTGAATCATTCTTATGAGTGATTTTGCTGCGACATTTCATCAATGAGTACCATACCTTGTTACTTGCTACTCCTCTATTCAGGTTGTCAGAATCTGAGTTCATGGAGTTTTCTGATATTGAGAATCACGATGATTTCTACACCATCGATGAAGGAAGGGTGCATGTACAGGATCAGAGAGGTTACTACATTATCTACCACAAGGCAAAGGAAGACATGAAGTAAGAAGCTTTGTATTAATTATTATTGTTAACCCATTGACTACTGAGTTCTCTCAATTCCATAGGCTTTACACAAGGACCACTCTGTTCCTACAGATTACCGAAGTGTGACGTCATATTAGCCAAGTTGTCAAGGTAGCTGGTTCCAAACAATTTTGTGCTAAACAATGGCGTGGTGATCACACCAGCGCCAAACATTGAATTTGCCCTAGCTGCTCCAGCCCGTTGCTTGAATGATGTCGCAGTGAACCTCATGCGCAGGCTCTGTTGTTTGGAACCAGTAACCAAGAGGACGAGCAAATATGACGTTAGCACTTCGGTACTCTATAGGTCATGGGTTAAAAGCCAAGTCATTATCTTTTATCCTTTTGTTGTTTTTTGCTAACAAGTGAAATATAGTGAATGAATGAAAATTAGTAAAGGTTACCTGATTAGAAAGAACTGCTTGAATGCTTCTAGTACCTTAGGCCAGCTAGGATATAGCCAATGCAATATCTGCAGTTTGTAGGTGTCTTGTGATGGATATAATAATAAGGCTATTGATAAGGCTATAATGACCATGCTCTTGAGATGGATATAATAAATATAGCCATTATTATTGTTTATGATTATTTATAGACAGGTGGTTTCTAGGGCTTTGTATCAATGTCTTCTGTGGCTGTGCTACATCTGCTGAACAATCCTACTTATTGAATATTTTTCATTTGACAGGAACTTGGAGACTGACCTGCTGCTGATAGCAACCCATTTCATAGAGAAAGACCGTGAGAACCGGAGCAAGAAGACCAGGCCTGCCATGTCACAAAGCAGCTCCTCTAGACGACAGGTATTGAATATGCTCCTAGTCATTACTTTTTATCTTTTTGTATAAGTATCGTTACATTTCATGCTCCTGAGATGCATCGAGGGGTAATGCAAATGTTAAGTGATAAGGCTATTGACCGTGTATAACTGATGATGATACGCCTGTGCACCACAAAACCTGGTAATCTTCCAATTCTTGTGCAGTGTGGTCATTAATCTGCATAGTGTTAAGCCCTTTTGTTCATATTCTCCATGGCAAATTTGTAACAAGCTAAAAAGTGTATGACTTATGTTTGTCATGTCTTCAATGAGTTTTGTGCAGGCCAAATTTCCTTTGCACAACTTGGTAAGTCCAATTTTTGTAAATACTTGTTTAGTATTTTATCTATATAGGCTGGTATGTAACTTAAAATAAGAACAGAACTTAAGTATATAAAAACAAAATCAGTGTTGATGCAACACTAGAAATTGTATGCAGGGCCATACACTTCTGAAAACTGATTGTTTTATGTACAAACCTTCTGATTAATGTTATATTCTTTGTATAAAGAAAGGGGCTTAAGACCTCCTGTTAGTAATGTGTTTATTTTCAAGATAGAGTATCAGATACCTTACCATGCTGTGATCTATCTCACTCATAGAGCCATCATGATGATAATGTGGATATCCCAGGCTATGGTCACTCTCTAGTTGACCGCCATGCTATCCTCCTTGACCTATGGACCAATGAAGCAGAGTTCCTAGAAAACAAGAGACAGGTATGTAGCCATTGCTGACCCGTTAATACCATTAATACAGTTGGGGTATGAAAGTGCTGAAACATAAGTTGTCACTTCTGTCTATCTTAACAAGATTAAAGTCTCTCATTAACAATTCAATGTGTAAAATGTAAACAAACATGCTAAGGAAACCATGTGTTGTCTTGCTGGACACATAGTTGGGACGAGTAGCGTGATTTTCTTGTCTTTCTTTCCTCATGTACTCGACTATTATTGATTCCGTATTATAATGTTTAGGCAGATATCCTTTTTATGCAGCATAGAAAATTCATGGGTTAAGTTTCTCAAATTCAATTTTGGTCACTATAAGAACTCAAGAAAATACTCTGTTGTGCTATAATTGAAAGCATTTTCTCTCTGTTTATTTTTCATTGTTGGTATAATAGTTATCTATATTCTATTTCTCTTTTTCCATGTCTACAGCTTCTTGATGTCTATCTTGAAGCCTACCATAATGTATTTGACATGCATGAGAAGAGAGCCCTTGCCCAGGAGATGACGAACATCGTGCACAAGCGCCCACGCTTTGATTTCAAGAGAGATTACTTTGTGCAGACTTACAAGATGGAGTCTCGCTGTCTAAAGCTTCATTGTGGAGTGGTCAAGTCAGTCTCTGACAAACAGGTACACTTGCATCTATCAAGATATTTATCTGAACAAATTTCCTGATTACACAATTAAAATTGTTAAACTTTTTAAAGTTTCCCTTAGAAACGAAAGCTTTCATCTGATGACTGGCAATTGAAGACTAATATATGTATTTGTTGGAAGAATATGTGCATTCATTTGGTCTTGTAACTGCTTAATCCTACTCATGAATCTAAAATAGGCAGCAAGTAACCTAGGGTTATGCACATTACATGTACATACAGTATATTTTGTCCTTCAACAGGAACTTGAGCTTTCAGTCCCTTTGTTTGCTTACCTCTGAGCATACCGTCTATTTAATAATCCTATATTAAATAAATTAGAGTTAATGCAGATTTCTGTTTTGAAATTTATGAAACTGTCTAAGATTTGCCCAAAATGAAAAATGAGAAAAAGAGAAGAGGCTCCTTGAAATGCTTTCATATCAATGCTAAGAACTACTTTAGTTATGCTTCAAATAAGATTGATTAAGTTGAGTTGTTTTTG
The DNA here is from genome assembly GCA_037976565.1 of Mesocentrotus franciscanus. NCBI lineage: Eukaryota > Metazoa > Echinodermata > Echinoidea > Camarodonta > Strongylocentrotidae > Mesocentrotus > Mesocentrotus franciscanus. The sequence continues at coordinate 42,540,965 of CP137666.1, forward strand.
TTTGTAGATTGAGAGTCAGCGTGAGTACATCAAGCGAATCACGAGGGAAGGAAACAAGTTTGGTCTTCCTCACGCCATTGTACAGAAACAACCAATCTCGATCAACCTTAGCCGCCCCGCCCTCAAACACGTCTTCCTGCTGGAGTTCCACCCCTCCCTCGCTCTCGTCAGTCGTATCCCACAGGCTGTGAGATATGCTTGTAATGTGAGTACGACAATGCTAGAAAAACTTCATACCTGAATATAGATGTGTGGGACTGATCTTGGTTGAGGATCAATCGATCATGCTCAAAATTGTTTTCATGAGAATTTATTTGATCAGAAAGATATATTTATAGACATGGTGCAAAAAGTGTTCATCGTTCTTGAAGCCCTATAGTTACATTAGAAAGAGATGGGATTCTAGCGAATGTAATGGACAAAAATAAGGCAAAAGCATGCTGTGTGGAAGAATACATCACAGACTACAATAGTGTAAGAACCTTTGATATTTGCACATTGATATATTTATGATTTATTAGAAGACAGAAATGATCATCTTGTTACTTAGACCCTAGATACGAGGTTTTGTCCTGAGAAATGAAAGGTAGTAGTACATTTTGAATGACTTTATAACCAACAGGATCTCTACCACTGTCATGAACCTTCAACTGAGTCTGAGGCTATCGCCATGGAGAAGAAGCTATGGGAGACGGTACAAAAAGAATGGGATGAACAGAAACCTATGGGACATAGCTTCAATGCTCAGATACAGAAAGATGTAAGTATTGGGCAGTGTCATTCACAAAATTTGAATATGTTTCAGGGTGATGATGATGGTGATGATAATGATAATGGTGATGATGATGATTTCGATGATGATGATGTCAATGGCAAGAAGGTGTTGATAAGGGTGTTTGTGAGGATGTCTGGACTTGATTATTGTCACTATTCCAAACATTTACTATACATGTTTATGAATAGTTAATGGTACATACATTTACATACAATGATACAAACAATTTACAACATCTCATGCATACAATATGATTTTTTTAATAAAAATGAATTAGAACTTTGCAGAATTACAAATGGTTTGCTCATATAAAGAGCATCAAAGTGAAAGCTTGTATGGTCACTTATTTCTCTCTATCTCTTGTTCTGTTACAGCTGTTCTCTGACCTGTTCATTGAGGATCCTCTCCTGGTCTGTGAGCTTGCAGCGACTCGTATGGAGGCTCAGGAGGCTGCAGCAGGAAGGAGAACAGCCAAAGAGAAGCAGGCAGACAACCTCAAGATATGGCTTGATGTCATGGAGGTAAGAAGGGTTTAAATACAGCACCGATAGCACTGGAGAAGAGTGTCAACAGTGCTGGTGGTGGTGGTGGTTGATGGAGGTGATGTTGGTGATAGTGGTGGTTAATTGTGGTGGTGTTGATGGTGGTAGTGGTGGTTGTGGTTGTGGTGGTAGTGGCAGTGGTGATTGTGGTGGTGGTGACTGTGGCGGTAGTGGTGGTGGTGGTGGTGGTGGTGGTGGTGGTGGTGGTGGAATTATATATTTTCAAATCAGAAAGTATAATGGAATTACAGAAAATTTGAACACCATGTGGAATACTTAACCATGAAAAGATTGCTAGTTGTAATAAATGTTCAAAGAGTGTTGAAAATTATGTTTTTTTGTGAAGTTCATGATTGTACCACAGATATGTTGATATTAAGAATGCCACAAGAATTCAGAGCTCATGATTTGTGTTTATGAGTCTAAAATTAGTAGTTATACCCTGTAGCTTTTATGTTTTTGTTTTTGCAGGTTTTTTAAAAACCATTTTGTATAAGAAATACTAATTTCTAATATCTTTATCGTTTTGTTTTTCTGAATACAGATGTTAAATTTGAGACACAGACTCATTGAGACTTCTTGGGAGACTGAAGTTCTTGCTCAGGTATACCACTCTCTTGTCTTCCTTATTTCATTTGTTGGACAGTATCTTTCTTTATCAGAGAGCATATTATAGAAATGGATGTTTTGTGAAAAGGACCTGAAATTTTGCTGGAGACCAGTAAAATATTATTAAATGAACACAATATCCACTCTCATCTAATTTTTCTTTTCCATTTATCCATATAACTTTCAGTCAATGTAGCTTGTAAACTATAAATGAATATTTTGGTGCCTTAAGTAAAGTTAATCATAGTTTGATAATTACGGTAATGCCAGATTAGGTACATAATTACCACAACGTCAGTTTTGTATGGGTATGATTTGATATTTAATATATCCCTTAAGCTCAGATATGATTACTTTTAGTATTTTGTAATGCAAAAATTAGAGAGAGAGTTGTGAGCGAGGTGGTTTGTTGTAGATATATCCTATATTTTGCATAAAGGGGATACAATGCATTAGCACTATCACTGCTAGTTTACTAACAATTTTATTTCCTATTTTTCTATGCTATTTTTACTGCAGATGTACAGGGAGCAAGCAGTAGAGATGGGTTTTGATGAGTTCCACATGTTCATGCGATGTGTCCAATTTGAATTTGCCACTCACAAAGATGACGCCGACCAGCCTCCACCTCTCTTCATGACAGCCTTACAGGAAGATGACTCTAATCTTGACCGCTACACTCCAGCCAAGCTCTTCTTGGCTATTCAAGAACTGGATGAGAAGCATGTTGGCATGTTTAGCTTCCGTACCAAGGAGGGTTGTCTGAAGGTATGTGTGGTGTTGTCTTGAATGGCATCATGGTCAGCACTCCACTGCACATCATTGCTATATTGATGTTAATATTAATAAAATAATAATAATATTAATATAAATATCAATATTAATATTGATATGAATATGAATATTTTAGTAGCTGGGCTACATAAATTGATCTAATTATTATTATATACTCCTTTGATATGTCAATGATGTCAACGATATTTCCATGAGAGGTTTTACAAAGCAAGTCAAAAAAGGAAGAGTTGATTAAGTTTAGAAGAATTTTAAACTAGGGAAGGAGGGGAGCGGGGAAAGATAGCAATAGAGGAAATAGAGATGGAGGAATAACATTCAGAATATACACTTAACGAGTCCATTGAAAGGAGAAAATAACTATTATTGTGACCGATAAATGTATCACATAAAAAGAGAGAACTGGCGAATGAAAGATACACAGATACAGACACAGAGAAATGAAAGGGACAAAGAGAGAGAGAGAGAGAGAGAGACTGATAGAGAGAGACGGAGAGAGGAGAATGGGGAGTTATATTGGAGGAGGAGGAAAAACTAGCTTGCCTTGAAGCTTGTAGCATCCATTGCCAAATGATTTTGTACTAATTAAGCAGTCATATTTGAAATGGTATTTGAGTACCTGAACCTTGTGATAAAATAAATCAATCTATCTCTTTCAGATCATGAAGAGGAATGGACAGCAAAACATACGTGCTATTCTTATGACCCAGGTTGTTCATAAGAACGCATTACTCGCTGCTATTCAGCAGGGTAGTGCGTGTTCATACTTCAAAGAAGACGCGGACAGAACGCCTGTAAGACAGAAGTAAGTTTCATTCCTTCTACTGAGTCACTCCGACCATGGCCTGTTCTTACTCAACTTCAACTATTTATCAGAATAGACCAGGAATCTGTCTTCTAAAAAAAGTTGTGATTGTACTAGACTATAACATAAATTGAGATTGATATTGGTCACAAATCTGTACATAAGAGATAGGCTTTTGTATGTTTGTGATCAATTGGAAGACTCTCGATTGATTCAGAAATGTCGCAGCTCTTAATTCATAAAAAGGGGATCTGTCTACTAATATATATTATCTTCACAGAACCTTCTAGTGAAGACTTATGTGATTCATGTACTATGTATGATAGCATATTCATGGATGAATCCACCATTTGGAAACTGAATCACTTGTCTGCCATTTTGTTTGTTGTATTGTGTTTCTAGACACATGTATATGTCGTGAAAGTAAAGTTAACTACAACAATCCATTGTATGTTCCAAAAAGCCAAAGAAAGCTGCAAAACAGTTTATATCTGCAATAATATCAAAATCATATCATTTTAATTTTTTTTAACTAGGCCCAGTAATGCTCCAGTAGAGACAAGTCAGTCTTCCCGGTCTCAGGGTCAAAGGAAATCCAGTGCAGTAGGGATCTCTACACAGTCTGTGGTGTTTGCTGCTAAGCTCAAATCAGGCATGGAAAAACACAAGCGATCACCTGAGGCATTTGTCTCTTTGCAGCTGGAAAAGGTATTGAAATTCATCTAGTTGCTGTCTTTTTATCTCACATGTTTCATTCTGTTTGCCATGTATTATTTGTACTGTTGTTCTTCTTGCTTTTACTCTGTTTCTTTGTCCTTCTCTTCTTCTCTGTTTACTTTTATATCCTTGTTAACATTCTGAACTGGCGAATTCGTTCATTTGTGTATGTGACAAATCCATCGGTTTATAAAACTGCTGACGATGTGGACAATATTTGATCTTATCCGTCTCATCTGTACAGTTCCTATGAATACAACTATTACTGTTTCTTGTCTTTTTATTCCTCTGTCTGACACTTTTCTTTGTAACTTGACGATTTGGTGAATACATCCCTGTAGTGTAGCTACAGCTTCTACTTCACTCGCTTGAAGTCTCTCCCTTCTCCCGATCTTTGTTACTGAAAAGAATGATTTTTTTCTTCTTCAGGTGAATGAAGAGACGTTAGAATTTACTGGCATGTTACCTAGTAAGATAAAAGGTTATTACTCTTTTCTTCTTTGTTTACAGACTCCATCTCGAGATGTCATGTTGAATAACTTCCTTCAAGTCAAATCCAGTAGAGGAACCATCATGAAGAACCCTGAAGAGGTTGAGAAACTCAAGAGGTAAATACTCTCTTATTTTAACACACAAAGCATATCCAATATAGAATTGTAAGCACACCTGGGCCCTGTTTCATAAAACTTGTTATCAATAACAAGTTACAATAACTGTTATAAGCTACTGAAATTGTGGCATTTGATTGGCTGAGAGCAAATTTGCCATAGAAATTTAGCATTTGTTATTGATAACAAGTTTTATGAAACAGGGCCCAGGTTGGTATGTAGAATGTATCAAGGAAATTATTTTCACTCTATTGTAATGAATGTGTGTATTGTTGTCGGTATTGAATAATTACACCGCGTTTGCTCTTGCAACAGGAAGCAGACACCAGTGAGTCGTTTTATATACCGGTAGCCTCGTAACTTCTTGAGATAAAGGAGATTGTATGACATTATACCACATTCTTTTCATTCTTCTTCGGCAGTGATAATCAAAATAACCAAATTAAGGTCTGATGATATTCAGTACATCTTTTTTCAGATACCCGGTACATTAATTGAAAAACAAACACTTTATAATTCATTGCTTTATACCTTATTCTTTTCTTTTTCCCCCTACTCCTAGGGAGCTTATAATGAAGTTCTGTCACCGTTTCATGCGGCGTGTGTCCCAGTATTCCTTGAGAGGACAGATCATCTCCTACATCAACAGCATGATGAATCTCTTGGAGGAATTCAAGATGGTCAAGATGACTCACTTTGTTTGCGGTGTGCAAAACGAGAAGAAGACTCCCGACGACGATGTGAAAGGATTAGAAACAAACCCAAGGTGAGAAGCACTATCTATTCTCAATCTTATTGCAGACCTTGTAGACTGTAGACTACATTTATGTATAGCCTCAAAGCTGCTTCCTATAGCTGTTCCCTGACACTATCACATTCACTGTCAGTCTAATAGGCTAAGTTCTAATACACAATGAACACGATGAATTAATTGTAAGAATAGTTCTATAAAAATGTTTTACAAGCAATAACTTGTACTGCAGCTGTTCCTAACATGTACAAAAGCTTGAACATGCTGATTCAGGCTTAGTTCTAAATCACAATTGAATTTGTTTTATTGTAAAGGTAGAATCTGTGCTTGTAGAAATCATTTAGTTTAAAGTCCATATCCCCTTGTGATTAATTTTGTCACTGCAATGGAAACATGACACTAAATGTAATTGTGTCCATCTATGATTACAGGGAACTGAAGAAACGCCCAAGACGTCTACTTTCCCCTGATGGAACCACGCTCCTCAACATGTGGTTTCTACCCCATCACACCGAGTCCCTGGTCATGTTCAAGAACCTCGATGAGGACACCTGTGTGGGGGCGCTGTCCGTCTCGCTGCGGATCATATCTGCACTCCATGACATCCTTCAGTACTTGTGTGCACACTCCAAGCTTGGTAGCTCACATGCAAGGTAGACTTATTATTGAACTTTTTTTGTAATGCACCCATTGTTATATTTACTTGTATATGGGTAATATATAGGCTATTGCCTGCCCCCCTACAATTTCCAATATTACATAGTCGTTAAAAACACAGATACTGGATAGTCACAGTACATTGACCTGGTCATGTTGCTTCAGTTTGTGGTTTATACGAGGTATGGACAGGTGAAAATTGTAACATTAACAAATCAGTGAATTAAGACCAACCATTTTCAATTTCCTCTTTCTGTCATAATATTTTAGCATAATCATATTGTTTTTCATTTTGGTAGAGGTATGAAATGTAATCCACTGTTGTTTCAAGAAAATGATTTAAAATAGTTTATTTCATTTCCTCTCTCAATAGTCCATTGATACATATGGTGGGAACTATTTTTGTAGACTAGCTTTCAAAGTCATTCAATATTTTAACACATGTAAAGATTGTAACAATGTTTTTTGTTAGTTAACTTTGTGTTTTTTTTTTCTCCTAAAACTCAGACTCGGTTCTCAGAAGAAAGATATCACGGCAGACTGGGGAGGAACAGAAGGAATCTGTTCTGAACTCAGAGAGATCCAGAAACAAATCAACAACATGGAAGACCCTCATGACCCTGAACAGGTTAGTATCACAAGGGGGGGGGGGTGATCACACATTCGCTCTGGCAACATTTCGTCAAAGACATAGAGTGAGCCTCAAGATTCTGATGTGAATTAGGTCTAGTTTTTGGATCCGGGTGAGAGTTCGATGTAGTTTATGCTCCAGGGCCCCAAGTCCTTTAATCAATCGCAAGTTTGCAGTCCCCTATCTCTTATGTACATAGTTGCGATTGATATCAGTCGCAAATAAATGGCGATTAATGGCAACTCTTAATAAGACAGGGTCCAGGTATGAAGTTAAGAACTCTACTAGTGTAGGAAATTGATCCAACATTTGCTTTGCCTACAGTTTCTCTGGACTTCATGTTATCAAAGAGATAGGGTTAGGGTCAAAGGTATGGATTTGGTTTAGCTTTGGTTATGATGATATAGTAATATAGTTTGGGGTCCAGGATAAAGGTTAGGAGTTGGACTAATATAAGAAATTAACCCAGATGCAACAGATGCTAGAGTATGTTATGTAGTCATGACAGGGACTACGCCATGATCAAGGTCAAAGGGAATTGTAAAAATGCAATGATAGAGAAACATAAACAAGACTAAAAAATCCATATTATATAACATTAAACCTGACTTTCCATGGAATTAGTCTTGTGTGTGCTGTTGGTACTACACGCATTATTTCGCCAGGAAACTGGATGTAGAATCTCCTGCCTTGAAATACCAGCAGTTAATGTAAGATTTTATTCACTTCAAGTTCTGTGATCTTAGTCTACTGTGATATCCTTAATTTTCTTTCTCCTGCATGCAGATTGCTGACTTCTTGAGTCTACGACGAGACATCCTTTTCCTGGAGTTTGATTCCTCCGTCCGTTACACCCTTCGAGATACTCTCTTATCCACAAAGAATGTCGGTGGGTACCGTAGCGTGACCATGAACATGTCATCAGCTCTCCCTGCCCTGAGCAACGTCCAGAGGCCAACGCTCTACAACACTTACATGCCTGTCCCGGAGCCTCTGCAGTCTAGGGATAGCAAGGCTCAGGAGCTGTTCCCTCATAGAACCTTCATGGGCAGGTAGGGGAATTTCTCTTTATTGAACTTATTTGATTTTATTGAATGACTGGGAAATATAATTCATAATAGTGATAGTTATGTTTATATTTATGTTTATAGCCATGTTAATACAGCTCTTTATTTGAAATGCTACAAAGTGCTTGATGATATTTGTATCACCACTACAGCAGTGCTGCCCTATCAAAGCTGAAAGCATTCCAAGAAATGCTTAGTACCTTAGTACACATTCAGTGACAACTTCAGATAAAATGCTCTCCTGCATGTATACATTGTTCGTTCATTGGGCTTGGGATTTGAGGGCTGTAGCACATCGGCCATGATTGTAAAGAAATTTCCAATTTTTTCCCCCTAATTTAACAGGAGAGGACCATTCAACCTAAGATTCTGGCAGTGGCAGCAGATTGAACACAACATGCAGCTATGTCTATCAGGACTCAAGGATGTGGATAGGTATGTTGAAAAGAACTTCATCAGTGGTAGAAGTCACTAGCTTGATGAATTCCATAGAAAAATTACAATCAGAATGAAAGAAGGGAGTGGATATGTGTTTTTTGTTTGCTGTTTTACTACCAAGTTTGTCAAGAGATTTTTCATTGGGAGAACAGCCAATATAACACTGACAAGTTTCACAATCCACATAAGAAAAGTCAATAGAGGGGAAGCAAATCTGTATCCTTTAACAGGCTGTTGAAAGAATCAACATAATCACAATTTTCTATGTTTTCTCAGAGAAATTAGCAATTGTTGTAATATTGTTTTTCCAGACATGTAGCCAATGGAGAGATATTAGGTGTATCCCTTCTGATGGAGGACGTCCTACTGAGTGGCCAGCAGGACATCGTCATGTCTCCTGATGATAGTGATGGTGAAGATGCAGGAGCTCATACCAGCATGGTTCCATCTAGACCTAGGAGTGCTGCTAGCGCCAGGTCCTCGTCTCATTCTAGACCAGCTAGTGCTAGCAGTGGGTCTGTTGTGAAGGAATCCAAGCAAGGTATGTATTGGACTATCTTTGAACGGTCTATCAGATTCATTTTGGCAGCTATCATTTTTTTTTGGGGAAACATGTTTTAGAATCCTTGAGAATGAATGTAATTGCAACAACCATTCCTATGCAGTTTTAATTATTCATAATTCATGCATATAAAAAGTAATAAGGTATTTACATGTACCACACAAACATGTAAGATATACAACAATGGTGCATTAAGATAATGCATAAAGCTGTAAATTAATTTAGCCAATGTTAATGGATGACTAATTGGAGACAGATTCATTTTCATTTAACATGCAAGTGCAATTTTTTTTGGAAATTTATTTTGATAGTTCAGTCATCAAATGTAGTTTAATTATCAAGGAATGAATTTCATTACATTAGTATTAATGCCAAATGTTTCTTATAGTTGTTTCAGCTACGGGTAAAGCTCTCTCTAGAACCAAGGAACCAGTCAAAGCCTACTCCCTACTCAAGGATTTCTTGTTGCTCTGGAAACGTCTAGAGGTCTTCAAGGTGGAGTGGGGTCAACGCAAACTTGTCATCGAAGAGGTCGATACTCCAGCTCTGTATAGAAAGTTTTGGTAAGAAATAGATCTGTCTTCATCCAGTCACTTACGGTAGTTGATTTCTCTGTCTCTCTTTTATCTCTTTTAAGTCTGGATTGCATGGAATCTACATCTATAAATTTGTGTTATCTTTCTTTCTCTCTCTTTCTCTCTATCTCTTCCTGTTTCCACCTGCTTTCTTTCTATCTCATCTCTCCCATTCTCTCATGGTGATCTAACGAGACGAATCTGATGTATATCTTTCTTTTTTTATGCAGCCAAACCTACAAGATGGAGATCCTCTACCCTGTTGTGAAGAGCATAGCAAGGAGATATGGACAGGTGAGAAAGCATTATCTTGTGTAGATGACATCTAATCGTATAGTGGCTCAATTTGACTTTCATTCATAGGGTTGTCAATTTTAACCTTAGCGTGGCACCTACTCCTTTGGCAGAACCTATTACTAGCCATGCACTCTCACCTCAAATGAAGTAAATGGCTATACCTAGGGTGTTTCCAAATCTATTATAGCAGCATGACAAAATCTTTGCAGGCACATATACCTTGGATTGGGTATGTGCATATTTATGAATTATTGTTAATGTTTTTTTGTTTCCATGTGCATATATGTTCATCATGTGTACAGTACTCAATGAATTGGAGCTCAGCCTGGAGATGAATGTCCTTAATTTCAACCATATGTTTTTCTCTTTCTCACAGGGAGACCTATATGAGGGTATGGTAATGGACTCAGAGCCCATCGTTGCTCCTAAAGGAGCCTCAGAGATGGAGCTGAGAGCTAAACAGCTAGTCAAGCTCCTTGATAACCTGGAGCATCATATGATCTATGAGCTGCAGCGTAAGATTGCCAAGGAGCACGCCCTCGTTGCTGCCGAAAGAGCTAGGGATGAAGGTAACCTTCCCACGGACCTGTGGAAGAGGCCGGTGAGTGTTTGATCATTTGACCTGAATATATGTCGAGAGTTATTTAGCTTGACAAGTTTGGATTGATTTTACATTGTATAGTTACAATATCAGTTAGAGTAGCTGTGATTCAACAATTTAACCAACCTGTTCCAAATAATATGCAAAATTTGAAATCTGACCATCTCCCTCTTTCATAAATTGATGTTTGCTCATGGAAATATTGTTGGATTACTTCACCGATGCTTTGATTGACAGGTAATCAATGAACGTCTCATGATCCCCAAGCCCCATGTTGCTGATGATTTCACACGAACGCTTCACAACATGGCTCAGCGAGAAGGCGACAAGGTGATCTTCACCTCGGATCAGCTGAACAGCGCCCTCACAGGGTTAGCCAATGCCGTTATGGCAAGAGAGAAAGGCAACTATGAGAACTACTCCATGTACTATGAGAATCTTCTCAGACAGCACCATCAGTTGCTCTATCAACGGGAACAGGTAGGATACTATTTTAATCAAATTGAATGATATTAAGACGTTTTATAGAATATGATAATAATAATAATAATATGTCTTGTTTATCAAGGTACCCAGGGTAGCCTCGTCAGTATTAATACTGTTCTCCCTGAGGGCCCTGCAATCATATTATTACCTCTGCTTTAGCTGAGCTACCATAAAAAGGTGCTCAAGCATTCAAGGAATTTCTTCCTACCCATTTACCTCACCTGGGTGGAGTGTATGTGGCAAATGTAGATTAATATCTTGCCAAAAGACATTAGAATATGAATATGAATATCCTCTTACATGCATGTACTTGCTTGTCCACAAGACAGTAAAGGATCTTTGATGATGCTCCTGTTGCAAAAGAAAATGAGATGTGGAGAACACATTTACAAACATTTTATTTGAGCATTTCCCCATATCTTAGAATATGAGTAGTCATTTATCATTGCAATGGTTTTGATTTTGCTGCTGGATTGAATATTAATGGTTTACTATCCTCTCCGGGGTTTTGCCTGAATGAACAATGACTCATCGTCTCAAATTAGCAGTCATCCTGAATCCCTGGTAGACTGGTATGATTTGATGGTATGTTTTATATTCACAGGAAATCAAACACCTTCAGCAGGCCTACGATGACATTCAAACAGCTGCAGTGGTTGACATTCAATGTCAACTAGCAGATAGGAGTCATGACTTACTACTAGGTAAGTCACGTACATGTATCTTATCCTTTCCAGTAAGTCAACCAACTATCACAGATGCACATTCAAGCGTAATTCAGTGTTCCATTTCTGTTATAGAGTTATGTTGGATGAAAATTGTCCTGGTCTCGGTCTTATGTTGGTGCATACATGTATGTGTGTTTCGGTTTCCAGTATGAAAGTTTGCTGCTTTTGTTCCAAATGTAAGTGACTATGATACTGAAAAGGTTCAAACACCTCAACTTAACAATAAGGGACACTTTGTACAATTGCTTCAAAGGTTGAGTTAATTGCCTATAAAGACAATTTGTAGATTTGGTATTGCTGTATTGAAAAATAAATAATTATCAACAAAATTTACTGTTACAAATTAAAATTGATCACATTAGATAGAATTACAAAATGACATTATTATGGTAATCATGACCATTTTTTTGCGATGAAATCTGAACGATTCTTGTCAATATTGCCCACTAACCAGAAATCACAGCGTTACGTTCCAAGCTGACCGAGATGAATGAAGAAGCTCTGACCAAGGAAGAAGATGTCCGCAGGAAGGTCAAGGCTGAATATGATGCTCTCGTTCAGAATCTCTTCCATAGTGCCTTTGCTCTCAAACAACAATTTGATGAATTTGGGTGAGTTCCAGCAGTAACATGTTTCATTCTCTGTGCTATTAGTGCTACTTTTATCACCCCTGCTTCAATATTCATGCACTTTGTATTATTTTTAGTTTGTAATATTCATTTCTTACACTTCAGACCACTTCTGTTAATTCTTACTATCTACTATGGACTACATATTTGTTGTATACATATAAATTATTACTTCCAACTTTTTATTTACTGTTTGTCATCTACCCCTATACTATTACCCCATAGCAGGGATGGGTTGATTGCTATTGAGAGTAAAGATGATGTCTACATGGAAATTGTCTCCATTACAAAATCTAGATGCTTGAAGTTTTGACATCAATTTATTTGATTGTAGATCTTATAATCAGTGCTTGGATCGTGAATGTTATAAATCTATTCAGAATGCATTCTCTTTGACTTGCACCATGTCATGGAATCGCCCTCTTTTGTTTTATTCAGATTGCGTCTCCACAAGGAAGCTTCCGATATTGTGAGTCAGGTGCGACAGGAAGCTGTCATGGCCATGTCAAAGTTCAAAAAGAAGACGGCTGGATCTGGATGTAAGTAGCGTTCTCCCTTGATAGCACATGAGTTTGGAGTTCAGCTGGGGCTCCTGGATAGGATCAGGCTTATTCTCTCAAAACATCATCACCAATTTAAAGTAACTGTATAAATTTCATGAAAGAGAATTGTGTAATGCTTTTAAGTTGGGACCTGAGCTTTTTTTGAAATATCTCAATCTATCATTGCATGTGTGCATGTGTTTTGTAACTTGTGTCATGTGGGTTATTTCACCAAGATTTTGTAATCTTTTGATGAATTGTGGTGCCGAACAACCCCATAATGATCACAGATTCACATGAATTGCTTGATCAAGAAATCATTTTTAAGACAGTGTCTGTCAAATATTATATCATAGTAAGTTATTGAATCACAGGTTATTACAATTTTCTGTTATGTTAACATAGCTGATGAAGGACTGCAGCTGAACCTGAAGCGAGCTACAGAGCTGCATGAAGTGAGGAAAGAGAACAATGCCTTGACCAGAAGACTGGTGAAGATGAAGGGCTTCAATGGTTGGAAAACAACTAAACTGAGAGAGCAGTACAATGCATTGGTTAGTGAGAAATACATTAGAATTAGATATACATTAGAATACAATACATGGTATTAATTGATGCAGTTATTCATTGAATTACAGTTACCATTGTTACTATACTAAGGAAGAACAACAGTTGAAAATGATGACGAGATACACCTCACAGAAACTATTATATATTGTTCATAGTATTAAGGAATTCCTGCATGTCAACAAATTTTGTATTTAGAGAGAATATGGCATTCATGCCGGACATGCATGCATTCTACACTCCAGTTTCAAAAGTGAAAGCTCAAGAGGTTACATAGTATATTTCACTGTTATGTCTCTCCAATGCTATATAGTAAAGAAAATATCTCCTCATATTTTATATCCATTTCAGGATCTACTCATAGTGTTTAAAAATTCCAATAGTAATGGTTTTTCAATATTTGCTGAGTGATTATTTTAATGTGAGCAGTCTTTTTACCTGATTTTAAGTAGTGGTAATCCAGGCAATTGGTTGGCTCCAACAATGGGTGTCTTTCTATCGTAGGTTGGTCAGCTGCAGCATGACTTGGACCGCAGTAAGCGAGACTACATGGAAATCAAGATGTCTGCCAACGAGGAGGTCATTCTCCTGCGTCAGCAAGTGATGGCGCTACGTAAGGCTCTGTCGACATCTGAGAAGGAACGGGAAGCTACCAAGAAAGTGCTTGACAAAGAGGTAGGCCTATGTTGTTACATCTGATTATATTTCTAGAGTTGTCTGACTATTTTTTGAATAAATTTGTTAATTCAATATCTTCCAAAGTTGAAGTACAGTACATATGATTGAGGACGGGAAGAGGAAAGGTGATCTATATATTATTTATTTAGATCAAAATGTTAAATATTTCATATGATATTGGTTATTTTTGTGTGTGTGTGTGTGTGTTTTATGGCAAGGATCATTGATTATTAGACCTATTATCTACTAATGAACACTATATTAGCGTACATGTATCTGTGGAGGGGACTTCAAACATGGGCCTCGACATTTATAAGTATACCAATAGTTCCTGCACTTGTTGCGAGAAATGCATAGCATTACTTGTTATCGTCTTTGGATGTGGCTCTGTTGTACATGGGATTCCTTTGTTATATGCCAAATACATTAAGGGTCAGAAATGTAATTCCTTTGTCTGATCTTTCTTTACAGATGAGGATCAAAGGAGAGCGTAAACATCGCGAGGAACAGGAAGCAAGAAACCAGCGTCAGATGGAGCTTGCGAGGGCAGCAACACTAGACAGACTGGTAAACAATAGAATACATTTTGATCAGATCTTAAGAATCCAATCAATTTGCCTTGGCTTTGTGATCAGGAGGAAAAAAGAAATGCACAGATGAATGGTACATTTCTGTGATACTCTCTCCAAACGAGATCAAATTAATTGTCATTGAAAATGTACAGGGAGAATCCCTAACTGCATATATTCATCATGCATTGTTTCGTAAGAATATCTAGTAATCAAAATATGCTGATATATGAAGCCAGTTTATTGTAAATATATTACAATGTTGGTCAATAGTTCTTTGCTACCAGATGCTTCAACTATAAAATACAGTGTATAAACTTGCCTGATAGGATTGAGCCAATTTTTATATTTGTTGGAATGAGAATGCAGATGGTCTTTATACCTCTAGAAGTTACATGTCTACAATACATATTATGATCAGAGGAAAATCAGTTTCAGGGTAAGTATCATTAAATTTCTAGAAATGTATTGTTGATAAACAACCACACAGTCTAATTTGCAAATGGGTTGAATGCAATTACTGTTTAATATTCCTTTTGGTTTTAATTCAATATTGATTTGACTTGTTTATTCAGATGGAAGAGATAGAAGAGAAAGCAGCCAAGCTTGAGATCATGGAAGAAGACTTGGATAAGACTAGTCGTCTCTATAACACGACACAAGAAAAAACACGCAAAGAGGTCTCTCAGGTACGATGGAAAAAATCTTTTGATTGAAGTTTTTTTAATAAACCATTACTTCCTCCTATTCCTTTTTTCTTCTTTTTTCTTCCTCTCCTGTTTTCCTTCTTCCTCCGCTACTTCTTCTTTTCTTGGTACATTAAACAGGCCTGATAATTTTTTCCGATTTTTTTTTTTTAATATTTTTTTTCCCCCCTGATTTTTTTTTTTTTCTTCTTTTTTTTCTTTCTGATTTTACCCCTATTTTACCCCTATTTTTCTCGATTTTTCCCCAATTTTCCCCACTTTTCTTACTAAAAAAGGGGGGGAATTTATTAGATGCCATTTTTTTCCCCGAATACTTTTTTTTAGTCCAGAGGGGAATGGGGGTTGGGGGAATAAAAAACCTTTTTTTTTCAGTGCTCACTATCACCCCTGATTAAACCACTAGTATTCTAATTTTGGTTCATACAAAGTTCATTGATAAAGATGGAAATTTGTCACAAAGCCTGCTAATGAGAACACACCACAATAATCATGAATTTGATGTAATTTGGGTCAACAGGGATATCAGTCTTTTCACCTGGCTCTGCTTGCATGCTTGGTGAGGGGCAAATACTTTGGTTGAAAGCACCCATGCAATAAAATACTATTTTAAAGCTTATTTACTGTTTTGGAAGAAAAAAAGGAAAATTGAAAACAATATGTTAGTATAGTCTCGATCATGTTGTTCTCCTTGTATCAAAAGATTTATTTACGAGAACATTTGGTATTTTATCCTTGATATCGGTGAATTGTAGTGTTGATATCTGCAAGGAATGCTAGATAATGGCTATACACTCCCTACACTAGGACCCTTCCACCTGATGGCTTCTGGCACATTAATCTCAGTGCCTTGCTTGGAGACAGCATGTGTGAAGACCCGTAGTGTAGTATCTTCCTATTTATCATTTTAAAAATCAACAAAATCTGAAGAATTTTTTTTGAGGGTTTACCAAAGTGTACGTGACCTTTAAATCCTTAAGATATAGGTATCTGAGTTCCTGCCCCATTACCTCATAGGGTTTATTGATGTCCCATTATGTTACCAGCAGAATGATACTTGTGCTACCATTATACCTAGAATTGTGCTGCACAGTATTTCGTAGGAGAATAAATTGAATCATAAATATCTTTGTACCACCTGTGACTTTCGTATTCACGCCCATTCAGAACCAGAGATTACCAATTTTATATTTCTTTCAGGTGAAATCCCGCTTACAGCATGAGCGTAATATGAAACTGGGTGCCTTTAATAGAGTGGATGAACTACAGACTCAAGTGTATGACTACGAGTATGCTGTATCTAACATATCGCGTCCTTTCACATCAATGAGTAAGTTGTACCCCAGCCTTTTATTCTATCCTTGAATTGACATCCAGATAGATGGCAGCATCTTTGTAGTATGAAACCAATGTTCACCAAAGCAGAAAACAATACATACTTAGATCGCATGATGTTACAATTTTGCTTTCATGCACATTGAATAGCAGTAGAAATTACTGATAATATTTAGTTGCTTTAAACTAAAGTACAATTTCTGATTGTGATTCTTTGCTGTGTGACAGTTTCCTTCTTGGGTACTCCTGAATGAGAAATGTTTTTAACAGAATTCTTTATTTTTCATTACCCTTATTGTATTCTGTAATTGGTGAAAACAGGACTTTATTTTATTTATTTATTTATTTATTTATTTATGCATGTTCACAATTTCACAATTCATTGGAGTTAACATCACACGAAAAAGAATATAATATAATAAATCATTTTCAATTTTACAATCCTTTGAATTGAATTCACATGAAAAAGAATATAACAATGTTTTATCAAAGACAAGTTGCAACTATTATACAGTTTAAAGAATGAACACACAAAGGTGATGAAACATATAAGCATAGAGCTTGAATCATTACATCACCTTTAAAATATATAATATATGACAAATAAAATTCCTAAAGGGTTGTGAACTATTTACACTATTTAGAAAGAACAAGAAAAGAAGAAAAACAAAATATTGTTAAGTCTAGTAAAATTTCTTGTAGATCATAAGAGAATCAAATTTATGTTCGATATAATGAGAAATGATATATAGATATTCAATTTCTGATGGTTGTTTGGCTTTCCATATATGATTCCACCCTATTGTTTTGTGTTTAAATTAATCACATAATTATGTATGTTTGATTCTTTGTGTTGTATATTACCTTCTCATAATGTTTTCAAGAAATTCATCTTGAATTATTGACATAATATACTTGCATGCAAAGTATACACTAATGTCATTTTATACCCATCCATTCAGCTGCAGTGTGTATTATTTCAAATGAACATCAATTAACAAAGAAATTCCATTGTTCCATTACTCACCATTTAAAAAAAATGTTCTATTTACCAAATTCATGAAATACATAAAAAAAATCATCTCAAATAATGTAACAGTAGTAATATACCCCTACTCTTTATTCCATGCTGAAAGTGAATGTCCATGCAGCCCAAAGAATTTCAAATAATCATCCCCCAAGCTGTTGCTTCCCCTTTGATTAAAATTATGTTACTCTTCTAATTCTCATAACTTTGTTGCATGCATATTTGATACTTCAATGTGCTTATTCCTTCTCTTTCATCTGTACCTATATTGCATGATATCTTATCGCTGTCATTCAGGTTTTTTCACATCAGTCAATCGCTTACCACGTAAGTATTGTGACTCTCTTTAATAGTGCAGAGAGCTAGCTTGATTGTCATCGCTTTGATACGCTTCACCTTTTCATTAATATTTCATGTTCATTGAGCACACATTGTCGCATCATCCCATGCACATGAAGGAATCCGTTTAGAGTTGCATGTACAGTTAACAACTAAATTATTCATACCCTTACCAACTTTTGTAACAATTTAAGTATGTGAAAAATTGAGTTGTCCCGATTTATGTTTCTTGAGAATGTGACATATTAAAGCTTACACCTAAAAGTATTCAACAAAGGCCCTAATTCAACCAGTCCACTTTTCATCCTTGAGTTACAAAATATCCAATTTACAAGGGGTTTGAATGATTTCATTGTTAACTATATATTATGTAGTTGCAAAGATTTGCAGGGGTCAAATAAAGGTCAGGCCTGGGTCATGCTGGGTACAAGCAGGATTGAAAGCAGAAATATGTTTGAAATACATTTTAATTTCCATGTAGAGTCATATATAGACATTAGCAAGCAAAGGTCAAATAGGGGTTAATCTAAGTCATATTAAGGAATCCTTTTAGAGTGGCATGTATATGTGGTTGCTTTGATTTGCAGGGGTCAAATAAAGGACAGACCTGGGTCATGCTGGGTACAAGCAGGAGTGAAAGCAGAAATATGTTTGAAATACTTTTTAATTTCCATGTAGATCGAGTCATATATAGAGGATATAGACATTAGCAAGCAAAGGTCAAATATGGGTTAAACTAGGTCGTACAGGTGTCATAATAGAAAGTGTTAAAAATACACTCGCTTAAATTTGTACCGACATACTAGAGGTTTGACTGGAATGTGAAGCAAATATCTGTTACAGGATTGAAATATCATACAGCTTATCTCAAACCCATTGTAAATAATAGACCTGTGTTGGGTTTGTAGGAGGAACTGAAGAATTATCAAATTTTCATTCTATTTTTCTTGTTGTTTTTTTTTTTTTTAATGTATGTCTATAAAGATTCCATACAAGGCACTCCTGTGCAGATGGTTAAAGGTACTCTTGTTTGAAAGTCTTGTGGTGGCTGGAATTGGCATGAATTTACTCGACAAATTTGGAAATTTGAAAAAATATATTGGAAGTTTCAAGCAAATGGATTTTTGTTTTTTGGTGTGTTAATTGACCTTCAAGGAAATGAAGATTGATTTTTATGATTTTTTTTTTCCTTTGCAAAAAGTTGCAATGTATGTTGTGCAGTATATAAAGTTTATTTTAGAAATGTTAAGAGTTCAAACATTCAATAAAAAAAAGGTGTATTGTGAGATTGTTCGGCTTGAGTTCTTTAAAGGGATTTTTTCCCATTTATTTTTGAATGAGGATTTGATAAAAGAATATTTCCATGGCTGTAAATTCTGCACATGTTTATCATGTAAAACTTTTCTTCCCCTTTTCCTTCAAATCATAAAAATCTTTGTAAGAACTAAATTGGTATTGTAGAAGTTTTCAGGTATTGATGTGGAATACATATTTAAAAAAAGAATACCTTTA
Source organism: Mesocentrotus franciscanus (assembly GCA_037976565.1). NCBI lineage: Eukaryota > Metazoa > Echinodermata > Echinoidea > Camarodonta > Strongylocentrotidae > Mesocentrotus > Mesocentrotus franciscanus. The sequence continues at coordinate 42,560,508 of CP137666.1, forward strand.
TTTACCTACACATTACTTAGTTTTCTTTTAAATCATGCAGTGCATTGCTGTATATGACCATTGAGTTTATTGATTTGCTATCTTTGGCTTTTTATAATGGTCTTGTTTAAAAACTGTAAGACCTGGCAAGCGAGTACAAAGTGTATCCTTTTTTCCATATTGATTTTTCTTTGAGTTTATCATCGTACTAGCTTTGAATGAAAGGAGTCGTGTTGTTCCCATTTTTAATGCGTTAGTGATAATTTGTTATTGAACATTCATGAGATTCAGTCATATTTGACCTTGCTTGTAAAACATTAATGGGCTTGTATCTAAAAGCAAATGCTAACCACATCTTAACTCTATAACAGATGATTGCCACTGCACAGTGCAACATTAACGAGAAACTATTTAATTATGTAATATTTTATTTGCACCTGCTTTAGATTAGAATACAAGCAAACTTTTCACATCTTCCCTTGATTATATTTCCATGCCATAATTATATGTTTTATTAATAAGGAATAATGCGTATACATGCATAATCATTAATATCATGAAAAATAAAATTCATTCACCATCCTTCCTTCATGTAATACAATCTACATATAATACATACATTTCATTATAATGGAAGATACATGTATCATAAACTATTAACCATTATTCTACTAGAAAATCTCATGCATATTATATCAAGAACCCATGTATGTAATCACTAATATTATGAAACATACAACCATTCACATTATGTGCCCTTGCCATGCATAATATTTCCCATGATGGTCCTCTTACACATAGTAATTTTATTGTAGCTATAACCATTAATGTCTCAAGATGTTATTGTCTATTGAACCATACTGTTGATACTGCAGCCCCCCCCCCTCCCTCTACACAAAAAAGGGGGGGGGAAATGAAAATACCAATATTCCAGCAAGGTACCACTCAATATCCAATCAGCAAAGTGCCTGAATAACCTCATATTTGGACAGCAAGTGTGCAAATATGTCATTTTTTATATCTCTTCTAGTATATTTTGATGACAAGATGACATTTTAACCATAATAAGTAATAAGGTGTCTTTTTGTTGTTGTTGTTTGAGCGTTTCACTTGCATTCACAGTTTAAATACTGGAAAGTTGGTACCCGGTATTCAACTATTAGATAATGCCATCCTAATTTCAGTATTATTCTAGACCAATTCAGGGTATTCAGTGTAATATCACATCCATTAACAAAAATTCATTGCTGCTTCATAAACCAAGCTAACTCATCATTATAACTCATTAACCAACTAGTTGAGCTATTTCATTACACCTTATCAGATTTCACCAATATTTGTACATATAGCCACATCTAGGATGAGCATATAAAATTATGTTCACCTTCTTCTTGTTGCTTAACCACATGATCTTTACATTACTGTACACTTTTAATTGTAAATACAGCATTTATAATGGTAACGATGTTTGTGACATCAGTTATGTTGATGATAGTGATTGTAATGCTAAAATCATAATCTTTGATTGTCATATATCTAAACAAACCATGATTATATAGCATCTAACATTGACATTTCAAGAATACAAATGGTTTCAGTAATCACCCTCTTGATAAGTAGGCCTACTATCTTTCTTGCCAGTAATTTTGTAATACCATGATAACTTTCGTGGCCATCACACTTGAACTCAATTTAAAGGTTATAACACAAGCCCCGATTATAAGCATCCATCAAAAAATTTTCTTTGATTCTGAATTCTGATTCTAAATCTTTGACAGCAATGAGATCCAAGTCATCACGCAACAGCTCGGAGCGCCCCTCAAAGAGTCGAAACAGCGCGACACCGGCACCCTCGACCACTACTACAGGAGGAGGGTTGACTTCCTTTCCTCCAACCTATCGATCCATCACCCCTGATCCATACACGCATCAACCTAATAATGAGAGAGATCGCATGACCCAGCGACCTAAAACAGTGAGTCTCATAAATCTTTATAGTTATTTATTTGAGGAATCATGAATATGTTATGAATTAATTCACGAGAGATGAATGCATACATGTAATTTCAGAGATAGGAAAGACTAAGAAGCAGGAGCACTAAATAAGTGAGCTAGGCCCATTACACAAAGTTAAAAGTTAAAGACTGTAATTGTATGTCATACCAACAAAAAATCAAGCTCTATTTATGAGATAGCTTTAGGAAGTCATCAAATATTGATTCTAGGACAACAAACCCCCATGGCCTTACATCCACTGACAACTACCACCCCAAGACAGGAACATGTTACCCCCCTCCCCCTCCGCCCCACTGACAATGATCTATGGAAAACCTGGTGTATGGGTGCTTTGTGGTTGCAGACATTTTGTAAAGGAGGGAGGAGGGGCACATAATTTGCATTCAGGATGTAAGGTTATCCTTGAAATAATTCATTAGAGAGATCTGTGAGGAGATAAACATTAGTTGAATAAATTTAAGGTAGAAGTCTTGCATGTAAATTTCAAAATATTCACTGTATCTGTAGTTGGGCCCACTTAATCACCGTTGAAGCTCAATTTGAAAGTTTAATGGCACCAAATTTTACATAATTCATTGTATTGTACATTTTTAGCACGTACTTCAGAGTTTAATTGTTATTCTTTCTTTCTTTGTTTTACATGGTTTTATAATTGCAATTTACAATTGTAAGTCTGTAGATGCTGCTTTGCTATTGAATGACAGTTACTGAATAAATATCTGCTTTAACCCTGATCATTTGCTTCGTACCTGCAGGTTGGGACGCGATTAAGGAATCGCATTGCAGAGCAGCTTATGACAGACGTAGAACCTGACCGACATGAGACAATCATGCAACTACAGGCCATGGAACAGCAGCATAATCTCAACACCAAACATAAGGTCTAAAATTTAATCCAGTTTAGATTTTTTTCTTCAACTGATTTGATTGATTGATTTTTACCTTCTGTTGGATATAAGAAATCCATTAAAGGGAACCAAAACCTTCATCCTAAGTTAATTACCTTTATTGTAAAGTTTAAACGATTTGATGACATCATTAGTGGACAACTCTCCTTGCCTTCTGATCATGGAATTTCATGTTTTTCCTTCTTTCTTGTGATTGAGATAATCTACTCCCCTGAAAACAAGATATAGAATGCAGAATGATATTCTACTTCACATTTTATGAAGTCGGATATTGAACACAAATGAATACGAAGAAAATGAAAGAATTGTGAAATTACATGATCAGAAGGCATGGAGAGTTGTCCACAAATGATGTCATCAAATTAAATATCGCCCTCTGGTGACAAGTTATTTCTTTAGCTTTAACTTCCTTATACCTTGCCTGATTTTGTTCAATTTTTCACTAATCTTATTCAAATCGTTTAAACTTTACAATAAAGGTAACTTAGGATGAAGGTTTTGGTTCCCTTTAAGCTTGATTGCTTGTTGATGATTCAACAAAAGGATATATTCTTTCTCTCTCTCTCTCTCCCTCTCTGTCTGTCTGTCTCTATGTCTCTCTCTTTCTCTCTTTCTCTCTTTCTCTCTCTCTCTCTCTCTCTCTCTCTCTCTCTCTCTCTCAGGTGTTCTGCCAAAGCCAGGTCCACACGCCAGAGTCTTTTTTGCCTCTTTCTCCATTCCTCTCTCTTTTCTCTCTCTTTAGCCATCTTCTTCATTGGGATTTATTATAGAGAGAGACTAGACATTCAAAGAATAATCCTTTCCAGAGGCTACTTGGGATTTGACAGGGTTTTGTATCCAGAAATGACTTGTTTCTAAAGCCATTTTCTAAAATTGTATATAACTGCTTAGCTGTAGTGGTATTCAGTTTTCATTTCAAGTTTCTTCATTGGTTATTGAAGGAATCTTTGTGGAAGAACATGCTTTAGAAATGTGTGAATTTTTTTTGTATCCCCAGTGATCATGCACACATGATTTGCAAGTCTGTGAAAATGGAACTACACGTAGTAGAATTTCATACTCCAAATGAGACCATATTAAGAGACATGTTGAATCTCATTCAAATACTAAAGATTCACATTCTTTGACATCACCTTGTTGTATATTTATTGTATCAGGAATGTATTTACTGCAATTAACACTGCCTTTTTATAATTGCTGATTTTGAATATCACTGTGTATTCGTGTGTGAGCTTTATTGAAAGTTTGAGCTTCAAGTAAAATCACTTGAGTGTGATGCATTACCATCCAAACAGGTGTATTTCATATTTTTTCTCCAAAGTGCCATCCGTTTTTTTCACTTTGAATAATTAAAGAGGAATTTATTATGACTGTTATTATTATTGAGCAAGAATTAAGCACAAGAGAGTTGGAGTTTTTGTTGTTGTAAACCCATATAATCATATGTCAGTTTAGATTTGATTTCGGTTACAGGCAACCTTTTTATGCTTTTGCTTAAATTGCTTTTTATTAGAATCATGACATACTGCTGCATGTTATTTATGTTATTTTCAAACTGGGTCTGCCTTTTGAATTCATGCAAATATTTAAAATTTTCATGCACATTTGGTTTGAAGTGTGTAACTATGAAATTGTTGATAGTCAATTTAGCTGATTTGAACAAATGATTTTTACATTGTAGCATATTTACGAATAAAAAGGATATATAATTATGCAATTACGGGTGCTTTCACATAGCGTACATGTGAGATCAGAACAATCCTACAAAATTTATTTTTTAATTTATGCAAATGTACATGTATTACAAAATTTACTCGATTCATGCAAATACAAATATATTTTCTTCTCATTCCAGTGTTTAGAATTGAGTAATGTATAATTCATATATGTAGATGGAAGTATATTTTTATGAAAACGTTCGTTGATCAATGATTACAGAAAGGTATTGCCATTTGAAGATAGAAGTCTGTATCATATTATGCAACTGATTTACTATGTCATGTAAAGTCATTCAAATCGGTTTTGAATTCATGTGACAGTTATATCATTGTTAGTGTTTATTATCATTTCTGGGAAAAAAAAGTTATTCACTATTATAAAATGGGTTCAAGAATGAATCCAATGAGAAGCGTTGAAATAGATCACGTGTGCGTACATTAATTTTTACCATATGCACGGGAAGTGCATTTTGGTGATAACAACAGTCAATTTTCTCGACTTTATACTCATATTGTAGACCCATCTTATAAAACAAATAATACATGTTTTTAGCAGGTGCATTAGTGAAATGCACTGCACTTGGTTATAAGTCACAATGAGATGGACAATGAACTCGACAAGTCTTGTTCATTATCCTAGTATTCCCACTGTGACTTAACCTGCGTGCAGTGCATATTCACTAATGCACTCGCAAACATTTATAATTTGTATATTGTAAATGGGAGTGATAGCACGGATTGAAACAGGGAAAATGATAATTTGGGTGTGAATTCACTTGTCTTGTTTGACTAAAGTTAATCAGTCACAATAGGGGTAAAGTGTATTGTTTTGTCATTATATCAGTCAGTATGATAAACCTCTTATCTTGACAGAGCTAGGATATTGACCTATGAAGTATACTATAACCATATCTTGTGAAATACACACATTGAGGTCGTAATGCCATGAAGAACAATGCACATTACCGGTATGCATCATTTATTTGAGCAATTTGTCTCGCCACTCACTTCAATACCAGAAGATATTATATGAAAGGGATTATTTATCAGTCACACACACAAACGCAACACCCTAACTTATAACCCACTGTACAGATAATCTATCCCATGTCTTTTGGGTGCACTTATGTCTACCAAAGTAAGAAGTGTGTGTGATAAGCAAATGTGTATTCATGTATAATTGTGTGATATATTTTCTTATTGATGTTGATGAAATCATGTTTGGTTACTTGTTTATTTTTAAGACTCTTCCAATCATGCAATGTTGAATAGACTTAGTGTATTTTCAAGATTTTCACAATTGAAATAGATTTTATAGGTCAGATCATTGTATGGACATTTGCTCAGTTTGCTGTGGTACATGTATATAGAAATATTTGTGAATATTATGTGATTACATGTGTGGAGAAATGTATATATTTATTTTTTACAAGGAGTACAAAGATCACAAAATCATTGTAAATATATTTGATGTGAAATAAATTATGAGAGCAAGTAATATTCATTCGTGGCATACTGTGTACTTCATAGTGTAAATGATGAAAGAAGTAGTCTTTAAAAAACGATAGTGCCACACTGAAATTTAAAAGTTAAATTTTCAGAGATGCATGCGAGAAACCTTATATTTACCAAAACTGTATTAAACAAAACGTCTCTTCGTCTCTTTTCCTAATTCTCTCATCTTTCTCATGCAACTCTCTTCAAATCCCTCTCTGTCTCCTCTTCTCTCTTCCGTCTATACTTATCTCTTGTCTCCTCTGTCTCTCACGTATAGCTCCTCTCTCTCTCCTCTAGCTCTTTGTATTACATCCAACTTCTTTCCCTTCTCTTGCTCTGTCTTCCTTTTTTTCCCCTTTTCTTTTTTCCTTATCCTCTCTTTCTTTCTCCCTCTTGTATCACATCTCTTTTCTCTCTCTCTCTCTCTCTCTCTCTCTCTCTCTCTCTCTTCTTTCTCCTTCCTGTCCTTTTCTCCCCTCTCTATATGACTCTCCACCTCTCTTCTCTTATCTCTTTCTTCTCAATTTTCTTCTCTCTTTCTCTCCTATCTCATCCTCTTCATTCCATGCTTTTTCTCTGCCCACTCTCTCTTGTCCGCCACCCCTCTCAATCACCTTCTTCTCCCTCACTCTCCCCTCCCCCTCTCCCACCGCCCCCTCCCCCACTTTTATGTTCATGGTACTCTGAAAACGTTCCACAATGTGCATACTCGGCTGGAACACGATTTTCAACTACAGTACTTTGGAAAAATCAACTTGTGTGAGTCGATCACCTTCGGAAATGTGCGAACAGTGCGAACATTACAATGAAACAATCATTCCCATATATTCCATGATTTGTTGACTTTATCCGAGGAGATATGGTATTCCAAACATGGTGTCTATAGAACGTACAAAAGGGTATTGAAATTGGCCTTGATGATTGGTTTTTCAGAAATAGATGTAGATGCGATCGTGTTCTCTATACTCGTTTATTTACTTCCGCGTTGTGTAAACTACATTACATATACATACATGCATAACTTGTTATTGAGTAATACAATTTATTGTTTTTAAAGTCTAATGGATTTGAAAAAGGCAAACGGCTCATGATTAGTCGATTTTGGGGGTGTTTTTTTCTTTAAAACTTATCTCGACATCCATAAGGGTTCTATTTTTTCTTGATTTCATACTCATGCAATGCCCTGTATTCTTTTTGCCCTTGTTGTTCCCCTGTTGAATGAATGATGACAATAACAATGAAAGAAATGCAAGACGTACATAGGGTATTTAAATTGCCCTAGCTAGCTTGATGATTGATTTTTCGGAAATGGGTGCGATCGTGTTCTCTATATATACATTGTTTATTAACTTCCTCGTTGTGTACGCAACACTGGTATACAAATCATTGAAAAATATTCAATTGTGTTTGTATGCATCTTATTTAATGTACTTAAAAATTATAATTATGTATAATGAAGAAATAATTGTTAATTTATGTATATGATTATGTACTATTTTGAAAACGCAGAAATAAAAACAAACAAACAAACATATGACATGTCAACAGTTCATCTTGAATTAATAGAGACTCGAGAAATTGTTTGAAATTTTTGTCTGATTTCACTGGCTTATGAAATCGCAATTGTGCAGGCATCAGTTATTGAGTAATACAATTTTATTGTTTTTAAAGTCTAAAGGATTTGGAAAAGGCATGCGGCTCATGATTAGTCGATTTCGGGGGTATTTTGTTTTCTTCCTCAAAACTTATCTCGACATCCATAATGTTTCTATTTTTTTCTTGATTTCATACTCAATGCCTTGTATTCTTTTTGCCCTTGTTAATTGAGCCCCTGTTGAATAAATGACAATACAAATTATAGATGTACAAATGTGAAGGTCTCCGGTTGAACGGTGTTTTGACTCGTTTTGTTTAAATCTGCCACCAGTATTGAATACAACAAAAAAATGCATGTCGCAGATATATTATCATGCCGATTCCGATTCTTTCCATTCTTTGTGACTTTAACAGTCTCGAATAATTTCTATCATTTATACTCAAGTGTCAAGATTACTGTTCGACACACGGATCTGTCTATTTCACGATAGAACATGGCGCCATTGAAAATGCATCATCATCAAAATCAAAGTACAGTAGCATAAATTATGAATGATTATTTATGTTTTTTCAGTATTTCACGGATCAATCTAATGTATTTCTGTGAAAGGAAGCGGGTATAATCAAGATTACATTACTTTTATCAATTAATAATGAACGTGTATTATAATATATTTCCTCCACCAAAAACTCGTCGTGATTAATGAGAGCATATCGTGTGTTATAAACATATCACCCATTTCCTTCAGTTTATAAATTGAAATTCTCGTAGACCTAATACAAAAACCAAAAACAAAAAAAAACGCAATGTGAGTTTTAGTTATAAAAAGAGAGAAAAAAGAAGAAGACCTAGAGTGCATTTATGATCCAACCAAGACTCAATGAGAGCATGAGGACCTTGAACGAGGAAGCCATACTTGTGGTTCCATCTGTACTACACAGCTCCAGTGGTGCCTTTGGAGTACAGTTCTCAGTCACATCGTTTACTGTCAAGGACAGAATGAATTCCGTATTGTTAGCATAAGAACATGGTCCACACGTGGACATATCCGAACAGAGATCATCAGGAGTGCACCATCCATACACACCCACAAAGTAATGACCAGGGTAGAAATCAGGATCATCATGGTTCAACGTAACACTGCGGGTATCGATGCTGGCGAGTTTCCAGGCATGGCTGTTGATCGTTGGCCTCTGGATGGAGCGGGAAACAATAAGCTCGGGATAAGAGTAGGAGGTCGGGCATGTCGAAGGGTTAAGACAGTTAGCAAGACCCACATCGATATTGGAGCAGGTAGATGGTACACAAAAGCGATAGTACTTGTAGCTTTGAGTTGCTATGGTGTCTGTGATTTGTCCGTTCTCTTGTACTTCATCGTGAGGATGGGTCGATGTTACATGCACTGCCAACAGGGTGAATTTGGCAGCTGAAGAAAGAAGGAAACATGAAAAACACGAAATTCGTCTTTCAGACAGATAAAAAGAAACTGTTAAGGCAAGTGACAGTCATCTTGAATCTATTACATCCTATATGTTTACCTTTTTTAAAGATAAAAAACGGTCATTTCCCCTCTTGAAACGAGTTTCAAATAATGGTTAAAAACCTTTCCATCATAAATCTTCCCCTATTCGTAATAAATAAATTCCCCTTTTAAAGGGAAATCCTACCTTAATAGTAAACTAATCTATAAAATAGAAAGAAGAAACATCAGAGAAGCAACCGTTTGAACTTCAAAGGGAAATCCTACCTTAATAGTAAACTAATCTAACAGAAAGCAGAAACATCAGAGAAGCACCCTTTTGAACGAAACCGGTCAATTAAAAGAAGAAATTTATGAAATTCTAAAATTCTAAATGAATGGGAGCTTCAAATTGGCTGAATCAATAATGTCACTGCGATGTAGTGGCCGACAATTAACTATCCCATTTGTTCCAACACACATACAAACTTTTTCTAGAGGACCTATAATGATACACTATTACCTGTCCATTTTTGATTTTGAGTAGTGCCCCAAAGGGAGAAGGGACTTTGGAGAAAAACAGAAATTAATTATATTTTTGTACACGACTAACGAGAGAGTTGCCCATTGTTGTCCACAATCCATTTACAAAATCGCCAATTTGAGATTCGCATAGCTTTATAATAGTCATGATCCCATATTTCAAAACATTTATAACTCTCATATTATTATTGGCCCGTTTTATTTCAAACTTTCGCCATCCTGTTATCTCTGATTTTCTGCTCTCATACAACTGAACTTATTATTACAAAAGTAGGATCGCCCTTAAAGGATAATATCCCCAACAACTCTTCATCATCCAGTACTTCCACTGTAAAGCTATAATAAATTTGACGGAGTGATCAGGGAGATGATCACTATGCCTCGTATTATACTTACGGATGTTGCCTGTAGTAACGTCTGATCCACAGTAGGCAAGAACTCCGATGTAGTAGGTCCCGAGCACATACTCGGGATCCCAACTAGAGATAGTCAGACTCTCAGAGCCCCATTCATAAGAGGACCAAGCTAAGCTGTTGTATGTTGGGAATTTCTCAGGTCCCCTGGACACGTATAGGTCAGGCTCGCCTTCAGCATGGTTGACCTAGATTCATATAACATTCATATTGCAAAATTTGTATAAGTTTTTTAGCCTATAGTATAAAGAATTAACCTAGGTCTGTATCATTTTCATGTTGAAAGCCGCTTTCTAAAATCCCGAAAAATAAAATTGCATCCTTTCCAAGTTTGATGATCAGTTTTGCTCCTGAATTGATTTTGAGAGTTATACATCCCAATGAAGATGTCTAAGACCATATTTTATCTGTTATCAGTAGATAAATTCTCTGTATTATAGCTTTCTATGTGTTTCTATCTGTTCTGTCATCCCATGGATACATTGATAGGGTATTTTGGTGTCAGGAGTGGGATTATATGTATTTTCCTTTCCTATATTATCATAATGATCACTGCAATTATTCTTACTTGCTGTCATTATAACATTCAATTGTATTTGCGTTTACTTGGTATGCAGAATTTTGAAAGTATTAAAACAAATACATGTTTGTTTGTTTGTTGGTGCAAAATACAGTACATGTTGTGCAAATGAGATGGCGCACAAAAAGTGGATCCAAAATTCATACCTGAATTGCAATTAAGACTAATATTCACCTGTATTTTCAAATCTTTGCATGGTTCGGTGGCATCTACCTTGAAGTATTTGTATTCATTACATTGTACGGTATGTTGCTCTGTCTCCTCACCTAGACTCAGCTGCACATGTTGTCCCAATACTGCTGTAAAGCAGGTACATACGAGGAGCACTACGTGTAGTGTCATACGTGAGAGAGAAACAAGAGCCATGGTCGGGATCCAATAATGATGTTTGAGAAAAATTGTCACGAACAGAAAACCCGACTGGTAGAGGAGGGAGGAAGAATAGAAAATGTTATCTGTATTGTATACGACACGATATGACTTCAAAGGTCGCTTGAATCAATAACTGTACCAAAAACTGCCATTGTTTGCTTTATTTGCTTTCACGATGAAATAATTTCTAATGACAAATGTTTCACGAAGAAATTCCGCGCTGTTTTGTGAATCTGGTTGGCAGAAATAAACGATTTTTTTTCTTCTTCTTCTTCCACTTAGAGATATCGCATGTCATCTTGTTAAACAAAATAAGATTTGTGTGAACAATGCGCACTGTACAATTAGGTCTTTTGAATATTAATTTGTATCATTACATCTGAATGGTATAACTTGCAGCCAATCTAAAATTAAGGTTACAAGAAATCAACAAAAGAAACGCGCATGCAACAATTGCCAGGGGGCAAAAACATGCCACCATATCAAAGTGGAGAGATGTAATTCAATATTATATCTATAATATACATTTATGTAACCCACATAAACCCACAACCACCAATCAACACCATCATCATCACAAACCACCCCTTGTGATACCGGTACCTATCACGGATCTATCGCGAAACCGATTGCAAAAATAAATATACTTAACAATTAAGTGTTCATATGTTAAGTGTTAAGTGTTGTTTGAATAAAGTAAACAGAGTGAGACGAATAGATAATTCGTTTGAATTGTAGTCAACATCAATATTGTACATCAGTGGCGGATCCAGGGGCCGGGGCCGGGCCCCTCCCTAGAAAAAAACAGGTAAAAACACCTTTTTTGGAAAAAAAATTGGGCCCTCCCTGGCGCCCAAGGGGTGGCGGTGGAAAAAAATAACCCTTCCGTAGGAAAAATTTTCGGAAAAAAAAAATTGTGCTCACTACCCTGGCGCCCAAGGGGTGGTGGTGGAAAAATTACCCTTCGGAGGAAAAAAATTTTCGGGTGCCTAAAATTTTTTTTGCTCACTACCCCACTGAGCGAAAAATCGACCGGCACGATTTTCAAATTTTCGCACGAAGTGGGCCCCTTTTTAGGCCCCCTCCCTTGCCGCCGGCTGGATCCGCCCCTGTTGTACATACACGTATATACACCGTCCCCCTGTAGAACTTGATATTATTTGGTTTTCCGAGGTTTTCCAGAGCCCCCTCTATTAAGAAAAAAAATTGAATGGTGACTATATTAAAGATAATAAGATTAGTGATAAAAAACAAAAAAAGGGAGCAAATAACACGGTAATTAATTCACAAATACTTGCCTTAATGTTTCAGCGCACACGTGCTGGTCAGTAGGTCCGAGTGGTCATATATCTCTCTGTGCGAATCAAATATTTGCCAGTATCGCTGTATTTTGATAATGACCGAGCTGTGGCCTACTAATATAAAGTATATATATCTTTCGAGTTTTATATAATATCATCGAGGTTCCACTAGCTGTGCTCACTGGCCCAAGTCACAAATGTCGAGGTCATGGGTATTTCCAACACATCGTGCTACCAATAAGCTCCGAAGTAAAATGAGTTGCATTTTCTTTTCATTCAACAAACGTGAACAAAATATCTTGATGCACTTTGCCCCTTGATTTAGGATTATCGATATGCCTGACTCCCTTCAGTGTTTGTCAAAGCACATGTATCGACCACCAGGCGCGGATCCAGGGGCCAGGGGCCTTGCCCCCCCCCCCAAAAAAAAAAAGAGAGAGAGAGAAGGAAAAGAAGAAAAAGGGAAAGAGGAGAGAAATGGAAAGAAAGAAGAAGAAGCAGAAAAGAAAAGGGGAAAGAAGGAGATCGGGGCCGAAAGGATGTTGCCTCCCCCAGCAAAAAAAAGAGAGAGAAGGAAGCAAAGGGAAAGAAAAAAGGAAACGAGGAGATAAAGGGAAGGAAATAAAGAGGAAGAAGAAAAGAAAAGAAGGGGATATCAGTTGCAATTTTCCCGCCAACAAAATGTGGATCTGGGGAGGCAAAGGCCCTCCCCCAAAAAAAAGGGGAGGGAAAGGGAAAGAGAAGAGCTAACAGGGAACAAAAAAGTGGAAGAAGAAAAGAAAAGGATGAAAGGAAGGGGAGATGAGTTGCGATTAATTCGGCCAACAACGTGTGGATCGGGGGACCGAAAGGCCCTTGCCCTCACCCCAGCAAACTTAAAAGAGAGAGAAGGAAGGGAAGGGAAAGGGAAGAGGAGAGAAAGGGAAAGGAAAAAAAGAGGAAGAAGAAAGTTGGGGGAGATCAGATGCGATTTCCAACAAGGTGTGGATCGGGGGGCGAAAGGCCCTTGCCTCCCCCCTACCCCCTCCCCTCGGTAAAGAGAGAGAGAGAGAGAGAGAGAGAGAGAAGGAAGGGAGGGAAGGGAAAGGGAAAGAGGAAAGAAAATATAGAGGAAGAAGAAAAGAAAAGGGGGAAATAGGGAAAGATCAGTTGCGATTTTTATCGCTTCTTCTATCATCATTGTACAACTATCATTGTACAAATGTATTTATTTATTCCTGTTTGATAACAATAATATTAATATAAACAGCAACAAAACAAAAGGCGAAAGAAAACTATTTTGCAGGCAGAAAGAAACGCAAAATGATCATGCATTTGCATGTAAGTGTACCATTAGAATTATTTATATTGTTTTATTACATTTTGTGTATTTGTATGAAAGAAAGCGCTTGAAACTTATAATGCGCATGATGCAATTTCAGGTGCAATTTACTGCAGTTGACCCCAATTAGAATTTAAGCATGATTTATTTCTAATTCGATACTAGTGATTTACAAATTCTGCTGAAAATTTCCGGGGGCTCTGCCCCCTGGATTCCACCTAGGGCCCTTGGATGCTAATCTGACCGTAATTTAATGCATAAAACCCCTGAGCTTCCGGGGGCTTCGCCCCCTGGACCCCACGCCAATTAGTAACCTGCCAGTGTCACAAATAAGGTATTAAAATATGCTCATCTGACCGTAATTAAATGCCCATACGCCCTGAGCTTCCGGGGGCTCTGCCCCCTGGACCCAACGCCAATTAGTGTCCTGCCAGTGTCACAATAATAAGGTATAAAAATATGCTCATCTGACCGTAATTAAATGCCCATACGCCCTGAGCTTCGGGGGGCTCTGCCCCCTGGACCCCACCTAGGGCCCTAAGGCGGGTCCCTGGATGCTCATCTGACGGTAATTTAATGCCTAAAACCCCTAAGCTTCCGGGGGCTCTGCCCCTGGACCCAACACCAATTAGTGTCCTGCCAGTGTTACAATAATAAGGTATAAAAATATGCTCATCTGACCGTAATTAAATGCCCATACGCCCTGAGCTTCCGGGGGCTCCGCCCCCTGACCCCCGCCGGGAATTTGCCCCTAGACCCCATATGCCAATTTACGCTACGCTCTACTTGATCGTAAATAATTTAGCCTCCCCCCACCCACTTTGTAAAACGTTCAGCAGGGCCTGCATGTAAGAGTGGTGGTGATGCGGAATTTGTTTCTGCCCCCCCCCAAACGATTTTGCTCATTACGCCACTGCTTTAGTGGTCACCATTGCAATACATACCAATATTTGGCTCGCACAATTTCAAATTTGGGCCCCCCCCCCTAAGAAATCCTGGATCCGCGCCTGTCGACCACCAACCAATCAAGCATTATGCATGCATCTCTCTTGTCTGATATCTCAATTTTGACGTTAAGGGAAAGACCAGTTTTGGAAACGCCCCTCTCTCAAAAAAATGAAATGGAAGCTCTCATTCCAATCATGTGAAAGAATATGTTTAGACTAATACGTGATGATATAAATTTTGTCGGGAAAGTCGGGAAACCGCCTACTAATTGATATATTTGGTAAATTATTATATCTATTGGGACCAAATAGATATCGCGCACGTGGTCGCGTAGTCCCATATACATCTTTCTGTGTACAGTGCTTGTAACTTAATTTACCAAGACTATAGGCCAAATTTCTTATCATTTTGATGATTTCAGAACCTTGCAGCTAGTACACACCAATACTTTTATGCTAGATGATCAACCTTTTCTGATCGATTCCACAACGTTTCTTTCACAATGCAATCGCATGACCAGAACTGGTCTTTATCTTTAACCGCTTTTATTTAGATCGAGTGGGGAAAAAATGGTTTCATGAGCGTTTTGGTCTCAATTAATGCATCAAAGTTACTTGAGTATTGTTAGTAATCATAACGATTTCAATTCAAGTGCATTTTCATAACTTACTACAGTAGTAAGTTATGAAAATGCACTTAAACCATAGTAACTATGGTTCAAAAGACAACAGAAATAAAATGCACAATTTATTGTGTATGATGTATTTGAGCGTGCATATAGTTGGTAATAATAATAAAAAATTACCTATATGAAGTGTCTTTTCATTGGTTAACGCAAAGGGACAGCTTCGTCGAAAGTCCATTCGTAGTAGGTCCATGGTTAACGTGTGCATGGTTTAAAAGACCCCTTAAAATGATACCCGCCCACGAAAAAAAAATTAACGCTGACACAACACAAACATTATACAGTAACTGCGTTTCAAATCTGATTACGAAGCTATTACCATGCCACGAATCACAAAGTATGTCTAAGATTGTCCATTGTTTATAATAATAAAATGATAATTAGATCAATTTATATAGCGCAGCAACTATAAAATATATACTCTACTGCGCTGCGATGAAAAAGTGCTACTTTACAGACAGACAGACACACACACACACACACACACGCACACACGCATCACACACACGCACACGCACACACACACACACACGCACACGCGCGCGCACGCACACACACACAATTATTCAAAAGCTCCAAGTGCGTCTTCAACATGAACCGTAACAAATTTTGTCAACGTTGTCTGCTAGAAGAAAGGTAAAATAATTTCAGCCTTTTATTTTCGCCATGAGAAAACCCTCCAGTTGGAAGAGAATGATTCACAGTAACCACCTCAGAATTGCGAATATTAATTAATCTTGATAGTCACTATAAAACTCAGAGATGTCTGGAAAGTGCTTTTTATGAAGGACTTATCAAAACTCGCCTTCGTATAGGCTAAAGAATGATCCAAAGGACCGAGCTTGATCTATTAAGAAATATTCCCAAGACTTTGAAACTTCAATATTAAAAAAGACAGTAAAAGACAATAACAACAACAATACTTATAAAAGCACAACAGAATCCTACAAGGAATTGTCAAAGTTTTTATTCTTTAAGGGTCATCCTCACAATCATTTGCTTTTCTATTGGTCCTTTTATATATTCCATATTATACTGTATTTTGTATTATTGTTTGTATGTTTTCGTGGTTATGGTTAAATCAAATATCTTGAATCTGAATCAAATAAAGCAATCACTCACTGTGACTGTAATGAACTAGAATTGTCGCAGTACTAATCTCCTTTGGCAAGACATTAGTCTTTCTTTACAGCGCTGTAACATGGCAGCCGGATTAATAAATAATGGAGCGTCAGGAGTGGCAATGTGCCATGCAGACACGAGCGCTATACAAGAATAAAGTTGCAGTCACGTATTACGGAAGATCAAAGACGATAATGGAGAAAATTATTGTATTGGCGCAAATGGTCGGGGAAAAGGTTATTGCATTATAAGGTTTGATTTCAAGTATTTCATTTTCTCATGCAGCTTAAGATATTCAAAAAACTTTTGTCAAACCACATGTTTTGCAGTAAGAGAAGAAAAGTTTGGTTGGTAGTTTGGCTGTATAACACAACTGTTTGTTTTCTTCTTCTTCTTCAAAAGATGCGATCTTGGGCGTTGGCGTCATCCTACGTCTCTATAGACATGAGAGAAAGATCAGAACAATAATATTTTATCATCTTCAGAGTTACATTTCATGGATATTGCTGTGAGATTAATTATAGGTTTTCCCGCCCAATTTCATCAGAGTTGCATCCGATTTAACAATGCGATCATTCCATTTCGAGCGAATTCGAATGATCACCGAGATCAACATTCAAAAAGCTAACTAGGTCATTCAATTTAATTGTATTAGCATGCGATTTCATGATTTTCTCACGTAAACGTGTAAAAAGCGCGTTCAAATTTAAAAATGCACGTAAATGCATTCAAATTCGCACCTGCACCTCCCTGATGAACATTAAGGTATTCAATTTCACGAATAGGCAATCATTTATAGCATTTGGGAAGTCTTTTTCTTTTACTGTTTAAGTTCTTTGCAATCTGCATCTGTATGAATAAATTATGCAAACTTTATGTACCTTGAAATGGGACCTTTGCCTTATATTGAATATTTTTACATGATAATAACGTAAGTAAGTACATGATAAGTACTTACTTACATGTTACAAATTATAAGTTATAACCATTCTGTAATTAGTGTTATATACATACTGCTAGGGAATAAAGTGAAATGGAAGAAAAGATTAGAAAGAAAAGAAACATATAAAATATGATTACAAAAAATATTATGAAAGTTTAAAATGAAAATGAAATTATATAATTGAAAACAGTGAAAAAAGATAATATGATGTGAACAAATTGCGGTAAGAATTACATAGAACTACAGAACTTTTTTATGTTAATTTAATTCGAACGTTCAAAGTGCGAAGGTGTGTGCCTATAAATGAAATTGAAATTGGTATTAAGGACGAAATTGAACGTCTATCCAGCTGGCGCGAAATTGAATGACAACTTCGCGTCACTAAATTGAATGGATTTCTCTCTAAATTGAATGAAATAAAATTTAAAGGAATGATATAAAACGAAATTGAATGCTCAAAGAATGAAAATGAACCATGAGAGCAGAGAGGTGACGAAAACGTTCGAACTTGAACGCCTATTCATGAATTCGAATGCAACTCTGATGAAATTGGGCGGGAAAACCTATATTAATATTGTATTAATATTGGATAAGAGAACTAAAAC
The DNA here is from genome assembly GCA_037976565.1 of Mesocentrotus franciscanus. Taxonomy (NCBI): domain Eukaryota; kingdom Metazoa; phylum Echinodermata; class Echinoidea; order Camarodonta; family Strongylocentrotidae; genus Mesocentrotus; species Mesocentrotus franciscanus. The sequence goes on from CP137666.1 coordinate 42,578,515, forward strand.
ACAATCATCTAACTAAACCATCTCACTATTTGTTCGCATACGACAAATCGCGTCATCACTGCATATCTGGCAAAGCTTGGTATTTTCTTCGCAGATATATCTTAATTGAACGACGATAAATCAATGTAAGTGTTTCTCACGATAATTTATATAATGATAAGCGGAAGACCAAAGTCAAATATCATGCTTAGTTTTTTGAGTTGGTTTCCACTACCACATAAACTAAGCACACCTTGTTTAACCGAAATATTTATCATAAGACACAATATTTCAGAGGTGTTTTGTTTTTTGTTTTTTGTAGTGAACACCCCTAAATCGGAGGGGGCGTACAAAAATGCGGTCCTTTTGACGAAACATAGTATTTTGTAAATAATATCTTAAGGAAACCGCTATGAGTTTGGTGTCATATGAAAGAAAATCAAATTATCTACATTTTGATACAAATGTCTTAGGAATTGAGATTAATTAACATCGCAATTTTAAGTAAAAAACAAGATTTTTGTGATTTTTTTCGAAATATTGAATTTCATCCCAAACCGTTATTTTCCATATATCGAAATCGGAGAGGTGTCTTTTTTGTAACTATTTTAGGAAAATGCCCATGTACAAGGACACTATCATGTGCAAAGGAGAGGCTTATATCTCTTTTCAGTGAAAAGTTATAGAAACCCAAAGTTATTGTTGTCCAAATGTGTATTAACTGTGTGCATAAACGTTTAATGAGGACGTGTTTGGTGTGTTTAAATCGAGTTTAAAAGATAGAATTTAAAGCCCCTCTGTACTAGTTTGGCCAGGAGGGATTAGAGGGATTAGCGTGATTACTGACAGGTGGTTATCTCATCAACTCAGCTCTCAATTAACATAAGAAAAAGAGGATCATGGGGACCAATAGGCACCGCTTAGGCATTGTTTTCTATATAGAGGGAGCAAGTAGCTACAAGTAGTATACAGTGTTGCTTTAAGTAAAACCTCTAATCATCATGGATTTGATGTTAAATGATGGATGATTAAAACACTTTCAAGTGGATCAATTTCATTGAGTTATGTAGCGTGTGAAAAAAAAAATAGCCGAAAAGGTTGTTTTTTGTGTGGATATCCCCCCCCTAATTTTGGCCAGTGAGTATCTCGGTATATTAACTGGACGATAGTGATTGGACATTAAGTAGTGCAACAAATTTCAAAGGATTAGGAGTGCTCAGTGTAAATTGATAAGTTCTTCTTTTGTACTCTAGCTGTGGTCTTTCCGGAAACATGGATATGGGCAGTTGCCCAACCCCAACCTCGCCTCATCCACCCGCTTGTCATATTCTTGCCCATGACCAAGACAAGTCAGTGCATCAACATGAATAGGGTAATGCAGACAGTTCAGAAAGTTCAAATGATTAGGAGTGGTGAGTGCAATTGATAAGTACTTCTATACTCTATGATGTTTCAGAAAATGTGCGCATGGGCAGGTGCCCCCCCCCCCCACACACACCGTCACTATCAACTATTCTTTGAAACCCCCTCCATCGGACTGCTTGGTAAAATCTTGTCATGGAAAATTCAAATATTTCAACATAATGAAAGAAAGATAACTACAAAAAAAAAAACCTGTTTGTGATCTAGCTGGGATTACATAGAGAGCCCACAAGACCAACAATGTAGGTCTCATTGAACCCTCAGGAAAATTGTCAGAATGCCCACAAGACTGACATTCCGGTCTTGTGAATCCTCAAGTCATTTTTTCAGAAGACGTACCATGCAGAATGCTTTTCAATACAATGTGGATATCAAGTCTGAGCCAAAAATGTGTTTTCTTTTCTAGCTATTATTGAAGAAGAAAAAAACATAGAAACGAATAGTTTTTGCATATCAAGACCGATCCCTATGGTTTTCCACCTTTAAAAAACATATATATATATTTTTAAGTTGCGTTAATATTGCTAATACCTTTCTTCTTTCAAATTAAAATAAATTAAGCCATTTCTTATCCTACAACCATTAGAATATAGTTAATTGCATTGATATTTATTTGTTTCATAAATAAACATGTATATACAAAAAGCAATGTATATATTAAAGATATTTTAAAATAAGAAATAGTTTTATTAAAATAGTAAAAAGGGTCTTACTATTAAATGTGATAAGGGCTTTACTGTGATAATTATCATAATTATACTAGATCTAGTATTCCATTAGTCGTGAATCTGTCTGGTTACAAGGGACATCAATCCAAGGCGCACCAAGCGCGTAGCCAGGATTTGATTTAAGGGGGGGGGGCGGTAGTGAGCACGCTTCGCGCTTCCTAAGGGGTGCAGGAGGGGAGTTTCCCCTTTCCCCGTTTCATTAAATTATGAGAGAAAGAAGACGATTCGTTGTACCGTTCTCGTCTCTTAATCCTTGTCTGAATTCAGTCCCCCTCCCCACTCCCGCGCCAAGCGCAGAAGCTTTGACGTTTTATTCAATTATTAGAGATAAAAGACGATTCATTGTACCGTTGTACCGTTCTCGTCTCTTAATCCTTGTCTGAATTCAGTTCTCCTCCCCCCTCCCGCGCGAAGCGCAGAAGCTTTGACGTTTTATTAAATTATTAGATATAAAAGACGATTCGTTGTACCGTTCTCGTCTCTTAATCCTTGTCCGAATTCAGTTCCCCTCCCCACTCCCGCGCGAAGCGCAGAAGCTTAGACGTTTTATTAAAATAATTAGAGATAAAACGATAGAAGATGATTCGTTGCCGTTCTCGTCTCTTAATCCTTGTCTGAATTCAGCCCCCCTCCCGCGCGAAGCGCAGAAGCTTTGACGTCTTATTAAATTATTAGAGAAAGAAGACGATTTGTTGTACCGTTCTCGACTCTTAATCCTTGTCTGAATTCAGTTCCCGCCCCCCTCCCGCGCAAAGTGCAGAAGCTTTGATGTTTTATCAAAATTATTAGAGATAGAAGACGATTCGTTGTACCGTTCTCGTCTCTTAATCCTTGTCTGGATTCAGCCCCCTCCCGCGCGAAGCGCAGAAGCTTTGACGTTTTATTAAATTATTAGAGATAAAACACGATTCGTTGTACCGTTCTCGTCTCTTAATCCTTGTCTGAATTCAGTTCCCTTCACCACTCCCGCGCGAAGCGCAGAAGCTTTGACGTTTTATTAAATTATTAGAGAAAGAAGACGATTTGTTGTACCGTTGTCGACTCTTAATCCTTGTCTGAATTCAGTTTCCCCCCTCCCGCGCGAAGCGCAGAATCTTTGACGTCTTATTAAATTATTAGAGAGAGAAGACGATTTATTGTACCGTTCTCGACTCTTAATCCTTGTCTAAATTCAGTTTCCCTTCTCCCGCGCGAAGCGCGGAAGCTTTGACGTTTCATTAATCAAAAATGTTCTTTGTCTGCTCCTTTAGCCTACATATAGAGTCTACCCCCCACCAGCCGGCCCCTTTCCAAGGGCATATAGCTAGCCCGCCCATCCCCCCTTCCCCCTCTCTCACTCTCCCTCTCCTCTCTCTCTCTCTCTCTCTCTAGCTAGCGCTACGCTACACCGTACACGTACACTGAACCAGTGAAGTCAAGATGGCTCAATTTAGCGACGTGTTCGTGTTTTTCGTAGCTTCTCTTCATGTTGCTGTCACACTTATGATATTCACAGAAGTAGACAAAACACAGCCGTTGCCGTATATGGATGAAGTTTTCCATATCCCTCAGGCACAGAAGTATTGCAATGGATCATTTGGAGAGGTAATGACTAATGTCCCATATTAGAGGTGCCAATGCCCGTGCGTAAAGCATCGTCACCTTCGATTTGTTCGCTCGTCGTCAAATTATGAAAATTGTTAGATCTAAACAAAGTAAAAGATTAAAAAATAGAAATATTAATTACATTAAATATAATACAAAAATACAATTTTACACTCCAAAACATAACTATAATCACGAATCTGTTACGGTCTTTCACCATTTGTTGACGATCTTGCAGATTTTGGCAGATTTTAATCCGATAATTGTCGTAGCAGAAGTTACATAACGCGCACACAGGGGACGACGATGAAAATCCTAGAGGGCGTGCAGATTTGATCACTAAAATCCTTCTCATTGGCAACAGCTAGACCCTAAAAATAAGGGATCTAACTTCAGCCAAAGAACTTTTGATAGCGATTAACCTATCAGATGATCTCAAATGTCCATCCTAACAACTAGAAAATATAAACAAAAAAGATGATATTTTTTGAAATACATATTTTTACGAAATGGACATTCAGATATAGATAGAATATGATGTTTATGTCAATCTTGCGTTGGTTTGAGCCCCATAGCTACAGCCATCTCCAAATGAGAGGGAAAACTGTGAAAAATGACGTCATTTTCAAGCCAAGAGTTAGTGGAGTAATTCCGATTGCGCCATCAAAATATGAATATGTATGAGCTGCAAAGAGAGCACGCGTGCAGCGTCATGTAGCGTAGTCTCACACCTAGTCCCTTATTCTAACAGCACTAGCCACGGTGTCGAGCTCGTTCTCAGAGTGCAGTGAATCGTGTACGAGTTCTGTACGAGTAGTGTTTAAATAAAAGATATTTCATTAAAAATGACTGGATAACAGTCTATACTGCAATTGTGGAAAAGGGGGAAAATGTGTCATGCATTGAAGATGTGTATGCAAGGCTCTTACGGACGGATTTAGCGTAGAAGGCCAGCGGAGAGAGAGAGAGAGAGAGTGCTAGTAGCATACACGTAGAACTAGAAGGAATCCAAAGCCAGCTAGCGCGCTGTAGAGAGAGAGAGTGAGTGAGAGAGAGAGAGATCGGAGTAGTACGTCCATGCTTTGCACGAGCAAGAACAAATAAAAGAGGAATCTTACCTAGGATCTCGTTCTAGTCGATTGTACAGTAGACTGAAATCATTAGGAAATAAAGTTAAATAAATAGATTCCTTAACATTTACAATGGGATAGGTGGCAGTACCAAATGGGCAGGTAAAAGGACGAAAGATGAGGCTCACTGAGTTTATTCAGAATGATTTTGCAGTCAATGGAAGATGAATTTCCTGACAAGAAATAGAGATTGAAGCCTGAGAAACTTGAGGAATATTTGGATCGTTTCTCCCTCGTCACCTTTCTTTATAATTATTTATGTTTCTTCTACATTTTACTTTTTTTTAAATAACTGTCATACGAAAGGGTCAGTAATATACAGCTATCCACAATACTATACTCACCTGAATTTAATAATTAAAGCGGCTATGCACAAACGTGACGGGTGTCATCCAGGGCGGGAGCATTGGAGGACGCATATAATACCGTACCTTCCTGAACTGTTGTTCAATAAAAAAAAAAACTAAATAATATCCCTCAACCTCAAACCCAGCATAAATATAATCTTTAAACTTAGAATATGATTTAATAGTACTGAAGTTAAGATATTCCATTGTTATTGCCAGGCCGATTGGAGCGCTGGACTCGAACAGGGCCCTCCGCCTAAGAAGATCTGCCATGGTTACTTATGTGAGCTATCAATCAATCTTTAGTTAATTTGCGCAACAATTAAGTTGTTGATTACCCCATTGCAACATTGCTATTGTTACCATTCTACTGAATGGGGGAGAGGGTGGTATTTGCCAAGGAGGGACTCGGTGTTGCATAGGTAAATGTAAAACTGTTTTGCCTTGTCACATTAATACAATAATCATAATAACAATATTCTTGCCTCCTCGGGGTACCCTCTTCAGTACCGTATTAAAAACTGTAACTCTAAGTTATTATGAGTTAGGCTAGTAGTTAGTTTTTAAATCCGTCCGACCAGGAGCACATCTAACTTCCTGCGTATTAGTCTCCTTTAGAAACGGATTTTACATTATTTTCAACATCAATTTCGCATCCTGGTCGGTGATGAAGAATGCGAATACTAACCTCTCACAAGCAATCTTACATAACTATACAATAATATTTGCTTTTGAAAAAGACATGACTTTTCACCCCAAATAGGCCTATATTATAGAACCCCATAGAGGGAAAGGGATCGAGATGGAAAGAAAGAAGGGATAGGAGAGAAACAAACCACATACTAATAATGGAGGGTGGGGGTTCGAGAGAGAGGGAGGGTGATTATGGGAATCGAAATACATGTCAGAAATGAAACATTCAAAGCATTGGCGGATCCAGGAGGGGGAGGAGGCATATTTCTGGCTATGCCCTGCTTTGGGCCGAAAAGTGCTCATAGAAGCATGCGTTAAGCTTTGTTGGGGCCGCCGTGCCATCCACCCCCACCATACAAAGAGTGAAAATATAGATTCTTGGTTGAGCGCACATTGGGAACTGCCCCAATGGCCCTGCCCAAGCTCTCTTTTCGCCCTGTGGGGCCGGGCGAGAAGTTAATTCCCGTCAAAAGGAAAATGAAGAAAAAAACAAAGAAACTATAAATAAAAATGACTGTCTTGGGCCAGACACATCAATTCTGTTTTGTTAACAGTCAAAACGTTGTGATCCGTTAATTTGGATTATTTGAATTCCATGCAGTTTGAATTAATTCGCTTAAATAATAAATATAGCCGTTCACTAGATCATTATTTTAAAAGCGTTTTGTACCAAATAATTATGAAAAAAATAATGTGAAGAATAAATCCATGGGATGAAATCATGTAAAATCTATATTACTTTAGTGCACTTCCAAAAATGAATCTTGTTAGTTACGTACCCATTTAACACATGTGAGATGGTTCGAACCCCCCATACTTTTGATTGAGAGTCGATTGAATGGACCGTGGACCACGATGCTTCAAAATCATATACTTCTTAAAAATTTGGAAATACTTAAAAGAATATATAGTTTTCCCTTTTAATCTTTTAAGCTAGTTGTCTAAGGAACAAACCTGCACTGTCTCCGCATATGAAAACGAATCTCAAGTCGTCAAGAATCCAGAGCGACTTAGTAAGTTAGAAGAGAGACTCCGAAATCCTCGGAAGAGAAAACTTAACTTGCCACAACACTGTATGATTATATGAAAAAGAATTCAACTATATACCTAGCTTCCACTCCTTCTCAAGTCGTCAAGAATCCAGAGCGTTATAAGAAGAGAGACTCCGAAATCCTATGAAGAGAATACTTAACTTGGCACAACCAAAGAGATATCACAGAACAGTAATTGTAAGCACAATTACTCTCACAAAATAATTCAGAAATCAAGTCGATTCAGCTGTTCAACGTCCTCGTGGCTAGAGCTTGGTAAAGATGAGGAATGGAAGAGACAAAATGGAGGGGGACGCTTATATGCATATAGACGCTGCTCTGATTTGGTGTCAACTTGTGATTGGATCGACCAAGGACATCTCAACGCTCTGTGTGTGTGTGTGTGTGTGTGTGCGAACAATATGCCTCTTTATCTGTGTTGTATTCTTCCTGGTTTTGTTTATATAATCCACTATTACCATTCTGGAGCACACTACATAGTCTATTGTGAAAAGGGATAATCCGTCTCCAAAGGTAATTAGAAAGCGGGGGTTTATCGTAGAAGACTTCAGTGTGAACAAATAAAGGCCGTATAGCTAATTGCTCCTATATAGCAAAACACTGCCCTTTTTCGGTTTCAGAGTAATATACACTCAGTGTTGGTAGTGAAATTATATATCCTTCATCTCCCTGCGTCTGTATGTCTCAGTGTCTGTCCTCTGTCTCTCTGTCCTGTCTCTCTGTCTCTCTGTCTCTCTCATTCATTTCTTCATTATGTGTCACGCTCTTTCATTTATATCTCTTTATATTTACCCCCGATATATCTTCTCACACTGATAATCCTTCCTCTTCAAACATAAAACTTACAAGCTCTGCTTTTACCAGGGTCTCCTCGTCTTTCTTTTAGTTCACTTTGTTTTATCATTGTCATAATCTTCTTGTTTGCATTGTAAATGTGTAATGATCTCATGTACTACTCTATGTGACATTTGAAAGAAAGACGAATAAATATCTTATCTTATATCTTACATAATACAACAAAAATTAATGCAATTTGGGAAGTGCATGATTATCCTACTTGACATTAATTTAAGTTCAATACTCTCATTTATACTGATTACTGGACCTATTATGCATTTTAGAATGTTGTCATCAACTGAAGATAGTTATAGGTCCAATTAAACTGAGAAACAGAGGGAGGGGTGACGAACGAAAGTGACCTTCGAGGTCAATCTCGACACAACAGGAGTCTCTTTATGCAACCCGAGACAGAGAGAGACTGAGAGAGAGAGAGAGAGAGAGAGAGGGTCGTAAAAGTCCCGTTCAACCTATTGTATACACGATTTATGGTTGTTGGTTGGGCAGTTTATATATTTTTCGATATAGATAAACCAGACCATGCCATTTGTCAAATGAGTGGGAAGCGAGTAACAATGTTGTCGTCCCAAAATATCGCTTGTGCTAGCCAAGTATAGTTTTGTAATAGTGATTTTATGAAATACAACTGGAGGATTTTTATTGTGCAATATTCGGAACATTTATATATTTTGGAGGATTCATGCTTGGGTATCTTTGCACGCATAAAGTCTGGTAAGTGGAGATTGGTTTGTATTATAATCATATCATTCTTCTCAGCGACCATTCCCGCTTCAGGCCTTTATAGTATACATCCACGCAAAAAACAATATTCGGTAATGCTCCGGATTCTGCCCAAAGTTGTTCTCTGAATGAATTGCAGAGAAATATGATGTTCCAATTAGTGAGATGAATTAGGAGGTTGGAAATGAGATAGAAGAAATTTGCTCCCAGTGAATACAGGAAACAAATTAAGATGTGTATAGAGATGACGTTCTCAAATTGACGTATTGACTCGAGAAAACTTTGAGAAGTGTAGTTTTGAAGAGACTGCACGCAGGGGAGGGTAGGGGCATCTCCCACAAATTCAAAAAAAAAAAAAAAATGTAATAAAGTATCAATAATTCATTGCATTTTTCCCCCGGTCCCCAACATAAACAAATTATCTGTGTGGCCATGCCTTGAACCATAATGCATAATGCATGACCGCACAAAGGAATTTTTCCTGTTGGGGACCGGGGAAAAATGCAATGAATTATTGATAATTTATTGAATTTTCTTTGTTTTTTTATATTTGTGGGGCTACCCCCTACTGGCCCTAGCCCCGCTGCGTACGTCGTGATTCAGTGGCAAAGTAATGGCCTCGTAACTGTGAGGCCCCAGGATAAAAACCGTGTCGATGTGCTATTATTATTGCCCTTTAATTTGTGAGGCATTAATCCTTATTACTGTCAGTTATGACTTAAGGGCGTAGGACCCCTACTGGATTAGCATAGTAGCATACAGATGCTGAAGCAGTCACGCAAAACAAACACTTGCAAATTATTATTAATAAAATCTGAGAATGTAAACTATTATCTAGATCTATTAGGAATAAATCATTGTCAAAATCATTCCATAAATTGGGGTAAAATAATTATTCCAACTTTATGAGCAACAGTGTATATATATATTTGTTTTATCATTGTGTTATTTTCCATTCGTTTTGGTTGTGGAACATTTTTAGGGATGGTGATAGGCATAATCTACCGACACACGTCATAAATATTAATTCGAGTTGAGTCCATTTAGCATTTACAAGTTACAATGTTCCCTCTTATTCTTGTTCATTGTTTATATCTACTAGTAAATATGTTATATGGACCTCTGCTTTTGCAGCTGAGTCTGGAATAAAGTCTTGAATTGAATTAAAAATACTGATATAACTGAATACAAAACTAGATTTCTATGAAATCGAAATCAGGCTCATCAGATTAAACGTATAAAAAACCGGAAATATACGAAGTTGTAAACCATCTAGAGTGTCCTAATAAATTGATGTACTGGTTAATTAATTATATTATTAAAACATTTTATTTTCAGTTTTCTTTACTGATAACTGAATTTTCTTATATAACTAAAGATATGGTGCATGAACGCCATAAAACTAATACGAACAACAACAGTGATATTGCATTGGGCGAGAGCTATAGCTGCATGCATGCTGTGTATAAAGTCAAGGGATCTTGGAGGAGGCCGGGAGTCGGATTAACCCTGACCCGGGGACCCGTGTGCATACGGGCAGCGCCCGGGTACGGAGTGCTCTGCTGCACGCTACGTTCTCTAGCTGCACAGCTTAATGTTCGAGAGAAGCCAGAAAAAGCACAAATTAAGCATGAAAATTGCAGGTATGTTCAAATTATCATCGTTAACACTCACAAATCCTATTTTTACATCATTGAAAGCCGAAATCCCCTATTTATAGTCAGTTTAAGTTGTCTCGTAATTAAAAATACTGTGCGCGACCGATTCAAGACTAGTAGCTGACGCGTATCGGTAATTTGATCCGATTTCGCGGCGAATTTGAATTTCTCAATTTGGTCTTTTTGGACTTTGTCCCGGCAATGCCACGCCCATTCCCCTCGGGCCTGTCTAATTGTGAACGTAATTTTTGACCATGAATTTAACAGTTTCAAGGCTCTTACGGCTGGTTTGTGAGCTGCTGGAACCTTAACTTTGGAGCTAAATATCTCCTGTTTTATGACATTTCTGGAGTTGGGAGATGGGTGAGTTGGCTTAGCTAGGTTCATTACTTTCGTTTAAACTTTGTTTTATTATAAATAAATGAGTAATTAAAATGTTACATTTTGGCATCGACTGCTCTACCCATATGCTTAGATTTGTGTTTGTATTATAAAGACTAAAATCTAAATGATAATAATGTATTATTAATATTAAAGTATAGTAGTAGTAGCAGCAGTAGCAGCAGCAGCAGCAGCAGTATTACTATTAGTAGTAGTAGTATATATTTATTTATTATTTTATTATTATTTGTTATTACTTATTATTGACTGTTTATATTAATATTATCATTATTTTCAATTATTAGTCTACTATCTAGCCCTTTCAATATGTATTCAGTAGTCAGTACAATGCACACATAGCTGCATCGCTATCCTGGCTGTGTATTAAAACCTGTTTCATTGATCTCAACATTTTAAACACCACTGTAAAAATCTAAATTGATTTCACTCAAAATCCGTACTTTAGTGACAATTGATGACACCTAAATAGCAGTAAAAACTAAAATACAATTTTTTCAACTCACCGATGTTAGAATAGAAAGAATAATTAAAATCTTGAGTCCACTGTCAAACTTGCTTCCAGTTATCGGCATGATTGTGTGCATTCGTGTGTTATAAGTGTATTGACTATTCACGTGTGAAATTGCTGCCTATTAGCACATGGTACAGCGCTAGAGGTCCATACACAGTATTGACTCTCTATGCTTTGCTGGAGTGAGTACAATGTAGACTTACGGGCTAGGTGTTGATATGAAATATGATATTGATGTCACCTAGTTTAGAGTATTTGTCTTATAAGGTTGGATATTCCTTCAACAGTCACTTGTCTCAGTTGTCTGCATAATCGAGATTTACACTTTTACATTAATGAATTTTCCCCCTGGTATAATTCATGACAGTGGGACCCCAAAATTACCACTTTGCCAGGACTGTACCTGTCGTCTGTGGGCCTCCTGAAACCTGTCGCAGCTCTCCTTGAAAGTAGTCTGATGGACATCTGCACTGTGACTGTTCTTCGCTCCCTCAATGTCTTGTTTGCAGTCGGATGCCTGTTTGTCATCTACCACGTACTACGGGTGATCCACCAACCAAAAAATGTAAGATTGAAAAATTGTTAAATGTGTGCTTATGATCTCTATTGGCCATAAGGGTACTTTTGGGGGTACTACAGGCTACTATCGTTTTGCTTGATAGAAGTTTGTTTGATAATACTGTCAGAAGGTTATCAGTTCATCTAGCTCAAACTAAATTTTAATAAGCCTATTTTCAGAATAGTTAAATGTTAGTAGGTTTTTTAATGTACATGTATGTTCTCTCTGTAGGAGTAAATGGTTTGGTTTTTGCCTATCAATAATTTCCTGACCCATTTGCCTCTTTGGAGATGACATATTGATATTTTTAATGTCATTTTGTAGTTTTGGCACTAAGTGTAGAGACTGAATGATATAAATGTCGGGAGCATAAAACTGACTCGTGTTCTTTCATTGTTTGCTCTTATACAGCGTACTGATGAGGTGAAGATCATTTTAACTGCTGTGGTGTTGGCATCATTTCCTCTCCTTTACTTCTTCGTCTTCCTGTACTACACTGATGTTGGCTCCACCTTCTTCATTCTCCTTGCATACTTCTTCTGTATCCGTGGCAACCACTTGATGGCATCCATCCTGGCCGTGGACGCATTCTTCTTCCGGCAGACAAACATTGTGTGGGTGGTGTTCATGGCAGGCACTACAGTAGCCCAACTCATGGATCAGAGTGCCAAACAGAAGCCCCCTGTAAGTGAGACTGTCTTGGATGCACTTGTGACTGCAGTTCAAAGAGGACTCATCTTCATAGGATCACTTACCAACATCTTCAAATTGGCAGCACTCGTATGGCCGTATGCGTTTGTCACCATTGGCTTTATTGCCTTTGTTTACATAAATAAGGGCATTGTTGTTGGGGATCGAAGTAACCATGAGGCAACCCTAAACTTTCCACAGCTCTTTTACTTTGCTGCTTTCACAGCTGGTTTTTCCTTGCCACTCTCGGTTTCTGTTAGCAAAATCTGCAGGTTCCTTAAAAGTCTTATCTATCATCCTCTCACATACCTTAGCATCACTGTTGCAATGATCCTAGCTATTTACCACTGTACCTTCGTGCATCCCTTTCTGCTTGCGGACAATCGTCACATTGTGTTCTATATCTGGCAGCGTGTGTTTATGAGGCATGAGTGTATCAAGTTTATTCTTATTCCTGGTTACATCTTTGCTGGTTGGTCAATCCGTGATTCTCTCTCCCACAAGAGTGAACTCTGGCAGCTTGTCTTCTTCATTTGCCTCCTTGCTGCTACCATACCTCAACAGCTTCTGGAGTTTCGTTATTTCATCATTCCATACCTGATATACAGGTTAAACCTAAGCATGAGGTCATACCTCCACATCATCACTGAATTTATCCTCTACAGTGTGGTCAATATTGGTGTGTTGTACCTCTTTCTTCATAAGCCATTTTATTGGCCTAATAGTCCAGAAGAGCAGAGATTTATTTGGTAGGTCTAATTTAATTGTAATTTAATTTTAATTGGAGGATACAAAGTATCTTTTCAAGGTAGTATTTAACATTAAAATGACATCATTTAGAATCATTTTTAAGTAATATGAGCAAAAAAGTAGTTTTTTTACAGACATTCTATGTGCATTTGACAATACAATGTAGAAAAAGAAGTGTAACAAATATCGAATATTCAGAAATCTTTTTAAGGGTAGTCATTTTGCTTGAATAGTTACTATACATATTAATGTAAACTTAAACCAATTGTTTAATAATGCTAAATACATATAGTTCAAAGTGACCAAAATCTGGTTTCATGGTCTGTCTACTGGCTTTTGTCATTAGAATGTGGAGTTCAGTGCAATGTTTGTTTCCTTTTTTTTGGTATTGTTTTTAACAGCATTCCTTTTGTTATTGCCACTCTATCTTGCAAGATTAAATAGACAAACTAAAACACATCTATTACGTGTCATTGTAATGGTAATGGAACAATTATTTTAAATGGACATGGTGAATATGCAGTAATTCTGTAATTTTGTCGTTGATGCTTGATTATTAAACTGATAGACTTGAAGATAAATTTGATTTTGATTTACTGGAATGAATGATATCATTAGCCCATCTTCAGAGCTCTTAAATATATTTGAGAGAAAAGTGGTTAAATACTTGTGGACCTATGTTGATATTAAATTTGAATCGAAATTATTCAAAGTTCATTCCATTACTTTTTATTAAATTGTGATATGTTTTCTCTGAACCTCTGTTCAAATCAAAGACAGCAGTGTAGCAGCTCGGGATGGTATTCTAAAAACTATGTAGTCTTTTATGTAAGTCGGTGGTTATGACATAACAGACCTAAAGTGGAACAAGTCATTGGTTAATGCCTGCACTTTGTGGGCGGTGTTATACATATATCTGTGTAAACGCCAATGATAATTAATCATTCTGAGTGATTTAATTGTGCCATCTCAATAAATTCCCTCTCCCTAACATAACAGATAACAGAGTATCACCTTTTGATAAGTACTGCACTGATCTGGTGCTACTACTCTGTTGGCTTTGATAGCAAACAGGGAGGGGTCAGGGGAATCTATGCCGGAGTGAAATAAATTGCCTCGATCAGTGGTTCACCACCAGAGTTGAATCGATGCTATTACCCAGTTCACTTGATAATTAAAGAGAAAGACCAGTTCTGGTCATGCGATTGCATTGTTAAAGAAACATTGTGAAATCGATCAGAAAAGGTTGATCATCTAGCATATAAGTATTGGTGTGTACTGCAAGGTTCTGGAATCATCAAAATGATAAGAAATTTGGCCCAGTCTTGGTAAAGTTACAAGCACTGTACACAGGAAGATGTATATGGGACTACGCGACCACGTGCACGATATCTATTTGGTCCCAATAGATATAATAATTTACCAAATAGAGGGTCTATATCAAATAGTAGGCGGTTTCCCGGCAAAATTTGTATCATCACGTATTGGTCAAAACATATTCTTTCACATGATTTGTAATGAGAGCTTCCATTTCATTTTTTGAGAGAGGGGCGTTTCCAAAACTGGTCTTTCCCTTTAATATGAATGCTTGCAGTTATCTACACCAGAGGATGATGTGTCAAAGGTCACCATCCCCCCTCCCTTCTCCCACACACACATACATACACAAGCTGCACACACCATACACTTGAGGACTTGAGGTATTGCTTGTATGCATGTATGAGCAATGGTGAAATTATGTGTAAGGGTCACTAATGGATTGCTCTGATAAGGAGTATAAAAAGTATAGAACAGGGTTTTAAATGCCCACATGATGCACCGTGAACAAGTTGTTGAGTGGGGGATGTTGGGTGATTTGAGGCAGTGTTTTCACTCGTGCTGTTCTGGTGAATATCTCTGTCGTGATATACATGTGTAATATGTACAGATATATGAGTAGAAAATTCATGGCAAGGTCTAGTCCACTGCCTGGACTGTTTCTGTCTCGTGCGCCTAATTAAATCAGCTGAGAAAAATAAGACACCCTCAATGCTAAAATGGAGACAATTCTTGTTTTTCATTCTTACCCTCCCCGGGTTATTTTCGGGGGTCTTGCGATCAGATGAGACACCGCTCTGTGTGGGGTGCATGTAAGGGAGGAGGACAAAGATAGGCAAGGTCTTGTTAGGAACATTTGGAATTCGTTGGAATAAATGACCATGACGAGGTGATAATCTGAAATGCATGTTTGTATTCTTTTATTCTTTGTTTAATCCCATTCAAAATATCATAATTAGTATAATAATTTCCCTCTTGTGTAGCCTGGCTTTCACGTTGATAAGTTTCATTCCCATTTCCTACACCATGGACCGTATGGAATCCAATGCAAGTCCCATGTGTGAATGTTACATTCACTACACTATGTATAAAGTGAAGTAGATCTCCATCTCATGTCAAAAGTACCTCTACACAACCATAGATAAAAGTAAGAATGCATGAAAGAAAGTAGGCTGAGAAAAGTATACCCGGTAAGCCACTTCAGAGATGGCACTTGCACAAATGACCCCCAAACTCCCGCTTCATGTATTTTAGAATAATCCCTGCCAAAGTGATGCAAGTGCTTCATGAATACCTTTTGTTTGTCCTCTTGGAAAAGAATACTTCTTCCCATGTATCATAGAATGTACCAAAGGTGTATAAATGAAAAACTTTCATTCATGAACATGTATCCAGAATTCATTTTGGTGGGTTTTACAGGTTTTATCTGCCCATGCGCAGATAGTATCTCTGAAGTGGCTTATTGTCAAATATTTGCAACAGACAGAAGTTTCTGACTTCCGCATAGTATAAAAATTGATGAAATCAAGAAAGAACTGTAGTTAAAATTTATGGAAAAGGCACATAAACCATAATGACATAATTCAAGTAAGAAAAAATAGGAAGACAATTCAAAATTCTTTCTCTTTTGGTTTAAATCTGTTCATTGACCTTGAACCGTCGTACTATAGTCCAATCATAATAAATGCCTGTTAATCCATTGTTCTTGGCCCACACTTCTAAATGAAATCCATCAAGCCGTTTTGAATTTCAAGTAGAAAGGCATATTTTTGGCAAAAGACATTCAAAAGAAAAAAGCTTTCAAATCTATCGAGCATATGCTTTCAAGCATATACTATACAATTTAATATGGCAGTTAAATCTTAACATACACATCGAGTTGACTTTGATTGATATATGCTACATGGACTAATGAGAACTCTCAAGAAAATTATTGATAATGTGACTGACTTGACAGTTTTCCAAAAAATACCTTAGTAGTTAGTATACCTTCATGCAAATATAATTAGACCATTTCAAAATTCTAAATCTCATCTCAATTGTATTACTGAATTATTTATATGATAATTACCGGAAGAAAATTATAGCCTGATCTGATTTAGAATTATGGAAAGCTTGTTGCTATTGAACATATATATAGATGTATTTCATTAACTGCTCTAATATATACCGGTACTACACATGTACAATTATCTAATTATATGTTTACATTTATAAGTCTACAATAGCTATATATCGAATCAGGAAGTTGCATAAATATCTCACACATATATTTTTTTGAATAAAAGCTCAAATACATGGTGTATCTGAACGTTATGGAACACAAACCTTTCAACTACAGTCAAACCTGTCTATAGCGACCGCCCAAGGGAAACACAAAAAGTGGTCTTTGTAGACAGGTGGTCTTTGTAGACAGGTTCCTTTAGTACATGTTTCAATGAGAAACCATTTTCAAGGGATACAAAAAATGTGGTCCTTGTAGACAGGTGGTCTTTGTAGACAGGTGGTCACTAAAGCAGGTTTGACTGTAGTACTATTCATGATCCCTGGATATAATGTACTACCATATAGATACAAGACTATTCTTTTCAATTCAACTTGTACTGACATGTATATCAATTTCGATCATTTTTCACAGAATGACTCTATATTGAGTAACGTACATTCAATCTGTTCTACGTATATAGAAACAGAGCATCTGGATATGCTTTACTTTATCACATAAATGCAATATCTGTCCAAAAACAGATTTGTTTTGAGAAGTTTGGTCTCTTTACGCCTGATGAGAATTTGAAAATGGTGACCTTACAAAGTACCAATCAGCTAGAAATATTATTTGTGTACAGATAGAATTTTATGTACAAAATCGCCTCTAAAAACCAGTTTCCTGGCATTCGAATGTGCTAGATACGAAATATGAAGAAAATAAAGGATTACATACAATCCCGTGCATGGCCGGAACCTATTAAAGTGGGGTAGTCTACTCACAAGTCGCATTATTGCAAATTGAAAATGTATTTAAAATTGTAATATCTCTTTCTAGAAGTCATATTTGAAGTTCATATTTTGAATTTGATATAGTGACATGGAGCCCTTAACAATCGGAACAAATATTTCTTGGTGATTGGTACACTTTAAAGTGACTCGGTAACATTGCCTCAGATTCTGAAACAAAATCCTAGATTTAGCTCATGCTGCAATCATAATTATTAACCTTTAGGTCAGTCAGGAATCCCATGACGTTTACAAGCCGATCGCCTGTCTGATTATCAAGATCTTTATGATTGGAAATCGAAATTTCATTTTTCGTATTCCTAACGGTTTTTATAACACTACAGTCTATTGGGGAAAATGAGTATGGTAAAACCGGTCACTCAAAGATTTTTACTTTTTGAGGCACTTCATGATCATTTTGAAGCGCAATTTGTTTAGGGCTTCAATATTACACCATATCACAGACGCTGATAAATCAGATTTTGCATTGTTAAACGATGCCTTTAAGGTTCAGGAACCGGGATGTTTTTCAGACTTCTCTTCTTACCGTAAGCAATGACATATCAAGTATGTATATATACACTGGTATAGATAATGTTCCATGGCTTCAGCAATGTTCATGATTCCTGTACTTTTCTGGACAATTTAGAACATAAACTATTTCAACTATCTTGTACAATTTAATATGAATAAAACATACTCTACTAATAATTTACAATCTCATAATCCTCCAGTAAGGAAATAATACAACTGAGTATGTTTTTTTTCATTTAAAGTAATTGGTATCAAATATATTTTTGTTTTTACAAATGATCAGACATTAGGTTAATCACAAAACATATCTAGAAATCTAAATTCCTTGTATCTGAGAAATGTGAAAAATAAGAGTTGTCATTTCTTTTTATTTTGTATGAAATTCAAATAAAAAGATATTTCAGAGAATTATACAAATGTGTCTCATATGGATATGTCATCCAATCTCCTTTGCTTTTTCTAATACTCAAGGCTAAGTACTATTTTCTGTCTAAAGGTACATATGAAAGCCAATCTACAAAGTGATATACAACATGGTTATACAAATTCAAGACACATATTGAGACAGAGTTTCTAAAAGTGTAAGTACATAAATACCACAAAAATTATCTACAGGAGTTACAAAATTACCCAAAGTAAAAACATAAACTCAGCAGTAAAAAAATTGATATGATAAACCTAGGGGTCTGATTTAAATTTTCATAAAAATCCAGACTCTCATAAACTTCTCCTATTCTACATACACAATACCTTAGAAAAAAACGTAAAATGTTGCTGAATGATGACTTTTAATCAACCTTTTAGTACAGACACTCCAAAGAGTTTAGGTTATTTGCACATCATTTCTTCAGCTTTAAGATTGTCCAACCTTCCTATTACAGTTCTACGTATCAACCTTTTAAAAATATTGCAGATATTCAGCAACTACTTTAGAAGGAAAATCTACATGTGCTATTCACTCTATTGAGCAGGGGGTGCTGAAGGTGCAGCAGCATTGAGAGATTGGTGTGACGCAGGGACATCTTTTGGAGGAATCCCCTTACTTTTCATGAAGGCCAGGACCTGGTTTGGAACTTCAGCTAGAACATCCTTGGCCAGCCTAGCCTGACTCAGTTCCACATTCCCTGCTGTAGCGTTGATGTAATCCCGGAACGGTACAAACTGGAAATGCATGATAAAGTTCCGATGAAGAAGATTATTAGAAAGCAGCTTTAATGTTACAATAGATATCTCAGATGATGGTGGAATTGTGACATTTGATCATTTCATATACCAAGACTAAATACACTGATTGAGATTGAAAGTGGATGGAATTTCATAGCTTGCATTTGTTTTGTTATCACAGAAGTCATGAAAGATGGTAGATTGTTTCTTAGTTTACATTTCTTTCAACATGGAAGGCAGCTTCTTCGAATGTGAAATTAAGTGCCTGAAACTTGCCATGTTCACTGAGCATGTTCAATTCAATTTGGCAGTACCCAAGTTTAAGGTATTTACTTGTAAACATGCATAAATCTGCCTAAAAAGGCAACAAGGTGATAACTCATTAAAAAAATAACAACACAACAAAACAACAATATATAATTCAAATGAGGATGCATAAATAGCCCAGTATTAGAGCACAGCATATAATATCATGTTGATGCCTATATTGTATGTAACACTGGAAACAAAGTTCTGTATTATTATGGACAATAAAACTTGAATCTTGAGTGAACAGGAGAATATTAAACAGCTAAATTATTGTTCATGTATATTTCTCATTCGATACAAATGTTTCCTACCTGTACTATGTCTCTCTGTGCTACATGACCTCGGATTGATAAAGCCTTCTCATCGGCATCTAACTCCTCCATAGCTGAAAGTAAACAATCACACATGAAACAGGTTTACAAGTGGATAGAAATATATTCAGACTGAATTAGTGTCCTTTTATAGAACAGGGAATCAATAAGTATTCCATATTTCCCTTTCTTAGCGCCATAACTTTTGACTTATTCTGAAGTGGTTTAGTCGGTATTCTTTTCCAGCAGCAGAATAGCAAATCATTTTTACCAATCTGACAGGAAATAGATTCAACAACGTAGCTAAAGGCATCGTTTAACAATGTTAAATCTGAGATGCATGGCCCTACGTGTTATCAGTGTCTGTGATATGGTGTAATATATTGAAGCCCTAAACAAATTGCGCTTCAAAATGATCATGAAGCGCCTCAAAAAAGTAAAAATCTTTGAGTGACCGGTTTTACCATACTCATTTTCCCCAATAGACTGTAGTGTTATAAAAACCGTTAGGAAAACGAAAATGAAATTTCGATTTCCAATCATAGATATCTTGATAATCAGACAGGCGACTGGCTTGTAAAAGTCGTGGGATTCCTGACTGACCGGGATGACTGACTGACCTAAAGGTTTATAATTATGATTGCAGCATGAGCTAAATCCAGGATTTTGTCTCAGAATTTGAGGCAATGTTACTGAGTCACTTTAATACTATCTTTAGTACATATATGATGGCATTCATATTTACTAATTCCATTATGCAAGATTTGCATACGTAATTGCCTACTTGGTGCTTACCATCAAACTCTGCCGGGCCCACTCCTACAATGATGATGGACATGGGTAGCCTACTGGCCTGTGTAGAGAAATAGAAGACAATCATCCTCAATATAATGTCAGCCCTTTAAAAATTATGAGAAAATGTGTTCCACTGGAACAGTAAATACCAGTTTCAGAGAACTTGCCTCATAGGTCCAGGGGTTTGGATACAATTCTGGTTTGATATCCCCATTACAAATATTAACTTTCGAGTGCAATATCTGCAGGCATTTCCATTTTTAACGTAACAATAATTTTATGTAATCTTTCAACAGTTTGTGATGAATGTACCGTCCCCTCCTGCATCACACTAACAAAAAATGAAACAAACAAACAAAGGAATTAAAATCTTAAAGCTTCAAAACATATTGGTACATTTGAAAATCAATGAATTATTTTCAAAAATAAATTTAAATCCAGATAACCTTGAATAATACCGTGATATAAATGTTCTCAAGTGTACTTACATTAATAACAGCCATCTTGGTCATCTCCATATCTGATATGACTCCATCAGTGATGATAAGAAGAACGAAATAATTGGAACCATCTGGATACTGCTGGGCAAACCTATAAGAAGGAGAAAAACAGGGAAGTTTTAGAAAAATGGAACCTTAGTTAGTTTTAGTTTTCCAATAGGTATTTGACTTTTACATTAAAGAATATTACATATTCACTGTCTTGACCAAGTAGTAGTAAATGGGATACTGGTAGGGGAAGAATTCCTTTAATTATGGGAGGTCAGATTTACATCACAGCATGGTGGTTATGGTGTGAACCAATCACCCCAAAACTTTTAAAAATCATGGTAAGGTTTCAAGGAATATTGGTTCATTCATTTAACTTTCAACCGCGAGGCTGAAGACCCACATCCTAGCCTGAAACAAATGTCCATTGGCAAGACATTAATCTACATTTGCCACTCTCCACCCAGGTGTAAATGGGTACCTGATATGAACATTTCATATTTGGCCGATAAGCTATAATCAGGGTCATGATAGTGGAGCACTAGGGGCATTGGAATGGAAAGGATAACTTCATACAAAATCATTATCATCACAAGAATTCCTTTGCTTACTTAAAGGGAGTCTAGCATGATGAGACTATGTGTCTTTCCCGTGCTCTGACTCGGGGCCAATCGGGTATAAAACGACTACGGACGACATATGACCGCAGCATTCACATGCGTGCAACATACGCGAAACCGAAGCGTGAGGAGAACTCATCTTCCTCCATGCAATTAATTCACGGCCCACGTGCAAAAACCCATTATGGTGACCATGCCTTTTCATCGATTGCCCCCGCCCTCTCGAACAAACTCCCACCCCATATTCAAAATGCCCCATCCATTGAATCATTCAAAACCCTTCTCAAAACCCACCTTTTTAATCATTTATACTATACTGGAGGCGCACACAAGTAGTTAATTCCATTCAACTGAATTGTATTGTATTATATTATATATTATGTATACAATATGTATTATGTATTAGTAATATTTTATTTTATTTTGTTGCTTTAAAGCTACTGAACATGTTAAATAATTATACAGAGTTAGACAATATCACCTGTGCACTTAGAAACGCCTGTATTAAGCGCCCTATGAATGTAATTATCATTATTATTGCTTACTTTGCTACATGGTTGATGACTGGTGAGAAGTTGGTAGGACCATGAAGCTGGACCTGACAGATGCAGGATTTATACGCTTGAAGGATACCTGGTAGACCCAATACAAAAGGGTTCTGAGCATTGAAGTTCTGTAAAAATTGATAAAAGAAGAAATAAATAGCATCTAGCTATCACAGATTGGTTAATCATTGATCTTACTACAAATGTGAATACGGGCATGAAAACTGTCATAAGTAGAACAATTTGTAGCATATGAGACAGAATTTAGAAGTCATATGAAATTATTTTTCAAAAAATACATCTTGTATACAATACAAAAGATTGAGACAGATCATGTAACTCTATCAAATAACTCACCACAGGGAATTCATGTGAGACCTGCCCATCGGGAGGTATTTTAGCCCCAAAGCCTAGGACCGGGAAGAGTTTATCAGAGTCATAATCTTGAATGATTTCTCCCACTGCCATGATGGCTTGCTCATAGTGATTAGGACTGTAGGGGTTGATGTAATGCAGGGAGTTGGTGCGATTGGGATTACCTGCCAAAGAAACATATACAATATGAGAACAGTTAACTGATTTAGACCAAAAATAATAATAAATTCTTATGATCAACATCACAAATTTCCTAAACCTTTGCCAAATCTAAAATTACAATTAAAACAAACTTAAGAGAATAACACGAGCGAATATTTATCAATCAGTGATAGATCCATCTCCAGTACATTCTCACTATAGGCACATGATAAACATACTTAGTCAATTCTATTTAACATATGCTTATACGACATGTTTTATCAAACAGAAATGCATATTGGAAATTAAACTTACTTCCTTTATTTAGTGTGACTAATTGAAACCATTAACAAAGGACTTACAAAAACATCCATATCCAATTTTTAAAATTGCATCATACTGGTTGTACCTACCATTGGAAGCAGTGAAGTCAATCGCCACGGTGAAGTTGATCTGCATTCCACCTGTGATGTAGTCTAAGAAGCTAGGCTTCTTCTCAACAGAACAACTCACAAGCTCAATCGTACCAGAGTTCTTGTATCCCTTCTTCTTTGCAGCCTTCTTAGGATTAATGAGCTAACAGATAACACAGAAATATTACATACACCTGCTTAAAACATCATCTTTTCAATCTTTTAAACTAAAGACTGTATTACAGCCAACAGAGTGGTTTGAACACTCCACAAAGGATGCAAAGATTTAAAAAAATGAGTCTTGGCACGACACTAATGTCTTTTGGAAGACCATGGAAACCATTCTGAGGGGACATGCATGTCCCATAATTATACCATTTTGTATAGCTAACCTCTATAAAAACTAGATGGAACTTCAACTGCGCGCAGTCGATGATGCCTCCGCCATAGAGCAATTTTACAAACCAAAATGGAAGCAATTTTTAAAATTCAAGTTTGATTGTAATCCATCTGTTGGTTCTAATGATAACGCGATCACGAGCTATTTTAGGATACATAATGAGCCCTGTGACCTTTGACCTCGTGACCCCAAATCTAATCAGTTCATTGGCTCTGCAAGATACATACATGACCCAAGTTTGGCGGTAATCCATCAATCGGTTCTTGAGATAATGTGATCACAAGCTATTTTGCATACATAACGAGCCCTGTGACCTTTGACCTCGTGACCCCAAAGTCTAACCAGTTGATTAGCTCTGCAAGATACATACATAACCCAAGTTTGGCGGTAATCCATCAATCGGTTCTTGAGATAACACGATCACAAGCTATTTTTGCATACATAATGAGCCCTGTGACCTTTGACCTTTGACCTCGTGACCCCAAAATCTAATCAGTTCATTAGCTCTGCAAGATACATACATGACCCAAGTTTGGCGGTAATCCATCAATCGGTTCTTGAGATAACGCGATCACAAGCTATTTTTGCATACACAATGAGCCCTGTGACCTTTGACCTTTGACCTCGTGACCCCAAAATCTAATCAGTTCATTAGCTCTGCAAGATACATCCATGACCCAAGTTTGGCGGTAATCCATCAATCGGTTCTTGAGATAACGCGATCACGAGCTATTTTTGCATACATAATGAGCCTTGTGACCTTTGACCTTGGACCTCGTGACCCCAAAATCTAATCACTTCATTAGCTCTGCAAGATACATACATGACCCGAGTTTGGCGGTAATCCATCAATTGGTTCTTGAGATAACGCGATCACGAGACGGGACGTGCGTACGGACGTGCGCACGGACGGACGGACAACCAGAAAACATAATGCCTCCGCTACGTTGTAGCGGAGGCATAAAACATTCATAATGATAAAAAGCATTATTGTAAGTAAGCAAACTTCAGTGTTCTATTACTTATATTTCAGCATGTAACAACCTATATACCCCTTTGTTAAGATTTTGTTAACATTATGTACTTTAACAGATAATGATGCTGTAGTAAAGAGTTATGGACCAACTCTTTCACAGCTCTGAGATGTATGAAAAGCAAGGTAGGCCTTGGATATACATGTAATGTAACTGACAGCAAAATTACAATTTTGCAGTTACAAATATGTATTGCGGTTTTGAAAACCACTCGCACAAAGATATAAAAAAGAAGTCTTCACATGTCTACACATCTTGCCCCAATCCTTAATAGCATGAACACAAAGAGTGACGAAAATCTCTTAAATATGTCAATGACCGAGTCTTTGCTCATCAATATCCCCATAACAATGCATTTGGGTTTCTTCAAGTGTTCTCCAACATCTTCCATCAGATTCTTCCATTCTTTGGAAATGGCTTCATACCAATACCACTTGCATCTTGAATGCTAAGTCACATGAAAAACTAGAGAGTTACTTGACCTATTGTGACCTAAGGTCAAGCCGAAAATTGAGAAATTTGTCATTTTGTGTACAAAATGAATGGCAAAGTGAAGTTTCTAGTTTGGTCTATAAATCAGCATAATTTTACTCTTTAGAGTTTAGTTATCATTTATTCAAGCAAAATATTGATACGT
This sequence comes from Mesocentrotus franciscanus, assembly GCA_037976565.1. Classification (NCBI taxonomy): domain Eukaryota; kingdom Metazoa; phylum Echinodermata; class Echinoidea; order Camarodonta; family Strongylocentrotidae; genus Mesocentrotus; species Mesocentrotus franciscanus. Next base: position 42,603,675 of record CP137666.1, read on the forward strand.
AACAACCTCAAGTATCAGAAGTCCTAAAACAATACAATACATAAGATTAAGAATTAATAACAATAGAATACAAAAGAAGTTCATAAAACAATGAAATACATAAGAATTGAAATAGACATGGACAATTTTTTTATGTGATAATGCCCGATAGGCTTTTTAGAAACTTTTGCCACAAAATCAACTCTGTAAAAGCTTTATTTATGTAATTGTTAATAAAAATCATTATTCATGAATTTGATTTGCATAAATTAGCATAATTGATAAAATAAGTAATTTTCAGCAAAATTATAGTGAGGTCTCTTCCTTTATGCAATTGCATAAATTAGCATAATTGATAAAATAAGCAATTTTCAGCAAAATAATAGTGAGGTCTCTTCCTTTGCGCAATTTCTCAAGACGCGTGCCAAATTTCGAGGCAATCGGCCCCTCCCCCAGTCAGGGAGGTGCTCAAAATAGCCCAGTTAAGTACGGGTTAAGTAACGGAACATATTTCAAGTGGTTCTTGACATATCATGACAAGTCCTATACATGTAGTCTGAATTTTTCAAGTTGACCTCTATGACCTTTGACATACATGTACTCCAAAATCTAATCTGATCGTTTTCCTATGGTGATATATATACTATCCTTAAGTTTGAAGTTTAAAATCTCAAATGGTTCTTGAGATATCGCGATAACGAGCTGAAGACATGGAATTTCACAAGTTGACCTCTGTGACCCTTGACCTACATGCTCCAAAATCTAAACAGATCGTCTTCCTATGGTGATACATACTATCATTAAGTTTGAAGTGAAAATTCTCCAGTGGTTCTTGAGATATCGCGATAACGATCTCAATGTATGGAATTTCATAAGTTGACCTCTGTGACCCTTGACCTTTGACCTACGTGCTCCAAAATCTAATCAGATTGTCTTCCTATGGTGATACACACTATCATTAAGTTTGAAGTTTAAATCTCCAGTGGTTCTTGAGATATTATGATAACAATCTCAATGTATGGAATTTCATAAGTTGACCTCTGTGACCCTTGACCTTTGGCCTACGTGCTCCAAAATCTAATCAGATCGTCTTCCTATGGTGATACATACTATCCTTAAGTTTGAAGTTTTTACATCTCCAGTGGTTCTTGAGATATCATGATAACAATCTCAATGTATGGAATTTCATAAGTTGACCTCTATGACCCTTGACCTTTGACCTACGTGCTCCAAAATATAATCAGATTGTTTTCCTATAGTGATACACACTATCACTAAGTTTGAAGTTTAAATCTCCAGTGGTTCTTGAGATATCATGATAACAATCTCAATGTATGGAATTTCATAAGTTGACCTCTGTGACCCTTGACCTTTGACATACGTGCTCCAAAATCTAATCAGATCGTCTTCCTATGGTGATACATACTATCCTTAAGTTTGAAGTTTAAATCTCAAATGGTTCTTGAGATATCGCGCTAACAAACTCAATACAAGGAATTTCATAAGTTGACCTCTGTGACCTGTGACCTTTGACCTACGTACTCCAAAATCTAATCAGATCGTCTTCCTATGGTGATAAATACTATTCCCGAGTCTTAAGTTTAAATCTTAAATGGTTCTTGAGATATTGTGATAACGGTCAAACGGGACGGACGTACGGACGTACGGACGGACAACCCGAAAACATGATGCCTCCGGCACCACCTTCGGTGGCGGAGGCATAAAAAATGAAGTTACGTTCCCAAAATTTGGACAATAAGCTGTTTATCAATTGGCAATAATCCATTACGAACACCATTTTTTTAATTTGTTTCATTTCAGGCCGATAAGTGGACATTAACTGATGTGTTCCATAATTACTGTACTTGTGGCATCCACCTTTTGTTCCATTAATTGATCAAAGCAGACAAAGAGGTAATTTACATAATTTGCCTATCTCAACCCGGGTGATGAAATAAATAGATTCCCAATAGGAAAACTTCCTTGAATGCTTATAGCATCTTACAGTGTAAGTTGGTAGTATGAAATACATTATTCAGCACATTGCATCCTCATGATAAAGTACTTCATAAATCATTGTTTATAAATAGTGATTGATGATAGTTATGATTACCTCAAAGGAACCCCTGCCTTCTTTCAGCTGTCTCATGTTTGTGTTGAATTGTCCAATCAGATCATGGCTGTTGAATGGTAGGCAAAAGAATACAAAGATTAGGAGAGGAAGAAATATTACGGGTGACAGAGACTTGTCAAGATAGTGGGGTGGTAGATCTTGCAGGGAACCTACAACCATAACAGTCTGGTAGGAGGTGTAAATAAAGTCTCTTGACAAAAGACACAAAGAAGATTGGGAGAAAAGTGTAAAAATGGATGACAAGAATATACAAAGATAGTGGAGTAGGAGATCTTTAAAGATAAAGACCAGTTCTGGTCATGCGATTGCATTGTGAAAGAAACGTTGTGGAATCGATCAGAAAAGGTTGATCATCTAGCATAAAAGTATTGGTGTGTACTAGCTGCAAGGTTCGGGAATCATCAAAATGATAAGAAATTTGGCCCAGTCTTGGTAAATTAAGTTACTAGCACTGTACACAGAAAGATGTATATGGGACTACGCGACCACGTGCGCTATATCTATTTGGTCCCAATAGATATAATAATTTACCAAATATATCAATTAGTAGGCGGTTTCCCGACAAAATTTATATCATCACGTATTAGTCTAAACATATTCTTTCACATGATTGGAATGAGAGCTTCCATTTCATTTTTTTGAGAGAGGGCCAGCGTTTCCAAAACTGGTCTTTACCTTTAAAGAAATATTTCTACAGGTCAGGATTTCACAGATCTGATATCATGTCTAATCCATTCCTTGTAACACAAGTTAGGTTTATGATATAGACAGGTCTTACATAATGCACTTGCCACTTGACTACTTGAAGTAATCACCTCCAAATACTCCACTTTGCAAAGGTATCTTTAAAACTAGAAAAGTAATTCGTCATGAGGACGAATTAGGTGGTCTGTTATTAAGTAATCTTAGTAATCTGAATAACTGAATTTGTAGAAAATTGTCTTAGCTACAAAATATCAAAATTTGGAAGAAAATCGATCCATATTTACAGAGATACAATCAATTTTCTAAAAATATGCTGACGTCATAATATGCAAATTCGTATTTTGGGTTCCAAGGCCTTTATGATGATGTCACGATATTTGTACTGGCAAAATGAGACATGAAATCATATCTCCAACTCATACTCTATCTAAATATGAAAAAAATTGAGGGTATTCAGGCATTCTGACGAGCTATGGCGGATTTGATATAGACATGTTTTTACCACTTTTTACATTATATTGCCCATTGACGCGCACAAATTTTAAAGTTTGACACAGCGTGTGGAATTATAGAAGGTTGAGAATGACTGGAAATAGTTGGAAATTGTCAAAAATAGTGTCAGGAATACAAACCATGCAAAAAACGGCGTTTACATTTTGTGCTGTGCGCATAACGCGCATAACGCGCGACGGAAATTTTGAAATGCTTAAAATGACCTGATTCGCACTCGTTTAATAGTTAAGTGATTTTGAGCATTTTAAAATTTTGACGCTGCCACGTCATGACGTTTATGTGACCTTTGATGACATGACCTGTTGACCCTTGACCTGAAGTATATGTGATATGAATATGAATGACCTTTGATAACGCATCATGAAGATATGTTAGATAATGTGATTTCACAAAATGGCGCCCAGATGACGTCACGATGACCTGATGACCTTGATAATAATGCTGGCACTTGACCTTGATACGCCTGATGACTGACAAAAATTTGATGAAAATTAATGGAGCGAATTTGAGCAATCACGCTCACAAGAAAGTGGTGGAAAAATAAAAATAAACAATTGCGTTACCGATATACCAAAACATTTCCCATAGCGATTACACGTGAACGGAAAATGGAATTCTCAAATCCCACTTTGCAAGTGAAATATGAGCATGATCCCAGCATCTGATCGAAAAATAAAGGGCACACTTGTGATAGCTTCTTGTCTCAGCTACAACATACTCGAAACTCAGCGAAAACAAAGCTAAAACGACGGAGATATTGCTCGCGAAAGACGGGAATGTAGAATCCAGTTTTGAAAAAAAGTCATGTCCCATAGAGAATACACGCAAAATGTGAAAAATTGACATGCCTCCTTTAATTCCAAAAATACGCCATGATGCCTTTGTCAAAATGAAAAATCGTGACTACTGCATTTGTAGAGAATTGTCTCAGCTAGAACATATCAAAATTTGGAAGAAAATCGATCAATATTTACAGAGATACAATCAATTTTCCAAACATATGCTGACGTCATAATATGCAAATTGAAATTTTGAGTTCGGAGGCCATTATGATGACGTCATGAGTAAATTGAGGGTCAAATGAGACATGAAATCATATCTCCGACTCATAATCTATCCAAATATGAAAAAAATTGGGGGTATCCATCCATTGTAAAGAGTTACAATGAGTTTTGTATAGGCATGTTTTTGCCCATGTATTGTGGATAGAGATAGCGCAGGTCCGCGGGTGCTGTCAACTTTGACAGACGCTTATTGCGTTATTACTGGTCAGAAAAAGTTGAACAAGGTATCAAAATGCTTGGAAAAATGTGCCAAATATGATGACATAAAAAATTTGGTGATTCGATGTTGCAAAATGCCAGTACGCGCGAGAACGCGCGCGCACAAATTTTGAAAATGCTTCAAATGGCCTGAAACGTGTGCAAACAAAATTTAGGACGAATTGGAGCATTTTGAAATTTTGATGCGCGTACGCGGCCGAGGTGCGCGCGGATTTTGTCGACATTTTTGTTGACCTTTGACCTTAAATTGATATATACCAAATATGGTTGATTTTTGATGACTGGTTATCGAGATAAGATAATGACCTGATGTTTACAAAATGGCGCCTGGATGACGTCACGATGACCCCATGACCTTGAGAAGGTTACTTGAACTTCATATTATAGGGCCTGATGACTGACAGAAATTCGAAGGAAATTGAACATGCCGATTTCGAGTAAACGTTTACACAAAAAAGTGTACGGATGAAATAAAAATAAATAAATAAATAAATAAATAAATAATAAAGAAAGAAAATTCTGACAAAATCAATAGGTGATCTGTCATCGACAGACCACCTAATAAGCTGTGTGAAACAATTTACCTTCCATCACTATCCCAGTCATAGCATTCGACCTTGATGGTTCTATCAAGGTCACCGTTACATAGAACTCTAACCATGAGTGAGAAAGGTCTCCATACTGGGTCGAGAGTGTTCTTGATCACTTCTGTCTTGTGGCATATTGTAAAACTGTATTGATATGCAATGAACAAACATATTTTATTATCAATTCTACAAACATAAAGTATAAAAAGAAATAAAGTCAATAATGTTGTTAAATAAGCCCGTTATACTGCTGTTGATAATATATGGCTGTTATATTTGGGTCCACAGTACAGTAGCAAGGTAAACATAGACATAACACTTACATAACAGTGGAAATATGTCCCTGCTTCAAACATTTAATTATTTCTATTCCCTTTATAACAATAAGTGCATCCTTCCATTACTTGGTACCTACTGCTTTGTGTGAAATTGCAAGTGTGGAAAACGAGCGACCATGCAGAGAGTCAAAGAAAGCAATCAAAATGTTAATTCATGTCTGCCACTCCCTATCCTGGTGTAAATTAATGGGTACCCAATATGCGGCATGGATTACTACATATTTACTAGAACTCAGCATTGTGCCCGGCCTATTATTTATTATCAAAACACAATGGTAATCAATGCCGGAACCTTACAACTTAAAAAAACAAAACGTCGCCAGCATTACTGTTGAAATCAAACATTCAAAGTTCATGTAATCACCTCTGATCCTCGTTGCATCTGTAGAATACAAGAAATGGGTCTGACTTTCCTAGGAAATCCTTTTTATCGAGTTTCCTTCCTTTGAAGTTGAGGTGGGCCTCATCCTTCATGATAAAAGAAAAAAAGTTCATGAACAATTGAAATTGAAATTGAAATTTATTAACATTTATTTCCTTCTTAACGCTACAATGTGAAACACAATGAATATATAAATTATATATGTAACAATGATTTTAACATAGAGTATACAGTAAATAATTCAGATAACAGAAGGAGGCGAAAACCCGAATAGCATATAGCCTGTGTTGGGAACGCCCATAATAAGTTAACACAAGTTACTGAGAGAACATTATAGATATCATTATGAAAATTACATATTGTATAACAGAACGTTGATAGGAAAGAAAATATAGTAAATGGAGGAATAACTGAGAAGAGAATTAAGTATAGAAAGGCATGTTCACTTATAAAGAGAAAGTTAACTCAATTCCGAGCCCTCTTGGAGTGTGCATGCGTCTACGATATTACATCATAAAAATGACAAAGTACTACAATACTAAAATAGGCAGCGTACATATCACTAAAAACAAGCAAAATCAACAAACAGCAGCTTCATCCGACAACATTATCCAGGGGAATATACAGATGGTACCTAGCAACAGCTGAGGCATGTACTTAAGTGATCAAAACAAATAAACGGTCATACAACATATTGAATTCTATAAGAAGTCACTTTCACACATAAATACAAGAAAGGGTATTAATATCGAGCAAGTAAATACATTTTTGCCTTAAGGGAAAAAGTCTGCAAGGAGAGCGACTTCTTCATAATTTGGCCGAGAGTATAAAATTAAAATCTTCGGGTTCTATATGTTTAGGGAGATGCGATTTGTGACGTCCCTTGAGAGACCATAGGTGAGGGCAACCAGTGGCATGGATGGCCTGCCATTAAGTCCAACTTAAGTTGATCTTAATCTTTGTGAAACAGCCCCCAGGTCTTCTATAATTTGAGTCTTTATTTCCATCTGAATTCATGAATAAAAATACATTCTACTCTAACTGTAATCTTCTTCCATCAGTGCAACTATGTATTATGATAAAACTTGCAATCCTACAAGTCTCATGGGCTTATTTTACCTTGCAATCACTGACTTCTTCCACTGTTACTATTATTTTTCCACAAGATTTGTTGTCATTATCTCTGCACAGAAACAAACAAACAAACATAAATAATGAATTCATAACAAATAAACAAATAGAATGGATTAGTAGGGTAAATTAAAATCCATTTGACAAGAGTCAAATGTGTATATGGAGTTGCCAAGTAGAAGGAATTATTTTTCACTTCACATATTCTACTTGATTCAATTCGCTTTAATAAACAAAAATTAAAAATAAAGGCTATTGAGACTTGGCAATATCTCACTTTTCTTTTACCTGCTGACTACTGAATTATCTAATTACCATAGGCTTAACACAGGGATCACCTGGTACCAGTAAGCAATGGGATAAGTACTAGAAATCATACACATATGCATTTGGGGAGTTAGTGAAAACTGTGCATAGGTTGTACTTCTCTCTATTAAAGCCCAAGTCCACTCCAAAAATAACTTACTTTCAATAGAACCAGAAAAATCAGACAAACCAATCAGAACATGTTTGAGCAAAATTGGATAACTAATAAGAAAGTTATGACTTTTTAATGACATGAAAAACTTTGAAAATCACTAGACAAATTGGCAACTCGCTCATGAGACTGTGACGTATGGTCCTCGCTATCCACTAATTATTTTCTTTATATTGATAATATAAATTTCCTATTTTCACCCTAAGAATCTTATTTCTTCACACCAGCATCCAAGTTAGATTGTTAGTAATATATTTTTGTGTGGATGCACAAACTTAAAGGGGCACCGTCCCGCAGTGTAGTTATCGCTGCTCTAGTCATCGCCATCTTGGTTCGAAGATCGACTTCTAATTTGCATACAGCTGTCAATCAAAGTGCTTGTGTATAAATCATTAGCGACCGGGAATAAACCATTCACTGGCGGGGAAATGCATTTTATGAGGGACAATTGTTTTACTAAATGTCTGTGATTTACATCAAATAAATGGAAATTAAATCTTTATGAACCATTCTTTACTGATCTTTGGCTGTCTCAAAGTGTTATAATGCGTATATTTATTCAGATATATCCTTTTTCATGCATTGATTGTAATATATGGAGGAAATGCCCTTCGTAGTAGTGGAATATGCCACACCCCTGGACTTTGGGTTTTGGGCTCGTCGATTAGGCATAAGGGGTGTTCAGAAATTATACCCACAAAATAAGGGATGGAGTCAGGCTAAGTCATGTATTGAAAAATGTGATTATATTTCCTTGTATTGATAAAATATTACATTGCTTTTTGACCTAAATTGCAGTACTCAAATTTTCTGCTAGTCTTTTATCTATCTTTCAGTTCAAAATTTCCCCTTGTCTAAAAATGGAATGTCTCAAAATGATACGATCCTATCGGTAACGCTGGGCCAGCTGGGCTTGGGAAAGCGAAAGGATGACGCATCGTTGATGAATGCGCTAAGAATTAGGCTTGCCAACCAGGCAACGTTTGTAATTAGCTGAAAAATGTTCTTTGATAATGAGAAAGAATTTCACAATATCATAATTATTTCATAAATAATTGTTGAATATCTGAATCACGATGAGCCTTTATTTCAAGATGTAAAAGCAGCCACAAATACATTGAACACCATAATGGGCTGGTAATTTAGACTTAGTACAATCCATGTTGCCTTAGTTGCCTAGTATTAGGAATGTAGGTTCATTGACCGAGTTTTCCTTTATATATTGTTGAATATAAATACATAAAACAAATCTAATCTTCTTCTGAAGAATGTCTTTCTTTGGTTCGATTACTGCAACTTTCTCCCTTATTTCCATTGTATTTCTTTAGTGAATGTATAATTTAAAGAAATTATATGAATGTGATATTTGTTCTTTGATGAAATTTTTGCTAAATTATTTCATATAGATCTAGTCTAACGTTTTTTTTTTTTTTGGGGGAGGAGCATTTCCATTTCTGACAAATGATGTAAAAAATAGAGTCTATATTAGCCTAGTAGATTCTACTTCCGTAGTAGACTAGGTCTAGTTTGTACGGTTAGAAGATGTATTTATGTTCTTTCTTTTGCATAGGCATAGCAATTAGTTTGTTGTTGTTGTTATTTTTTCATCATCGGGCCAAAAAGGCAGATATTATGAAAGAAAGAAGGAAAATGAAAACACCTACGAAGTCTCAGACACGGACGGACAGAGCACAGAAGTTCAACGTGTTTGTATATTTATGAATGACATGTACACATCAGCGACGTACACAAGACTCACACGGGTCACACAGCACACACAAGTTAGTTGCAACAAAACGGCTCTCGTCGAACAAAACTTACCATAATTTAGCGGAAACAAATATAACACGCAATATATGTCCACCAAGATGAAACAAAATCACAAAGTTTTCGAAATAAAGTTAAACAAAATAGAGACAGCGAACAGAAATACAAAAAAAAGAAATAAAAGATAAAGATGGACGGTTCGTAATGGAGGGCAAGGTATCGCGAACACGCCTTTGTTGCTGGGCAGAATTGGCGGGCAACAATAGCCTATGAATATTCATGTCGGCTCGTGCGGTTTTTGACTGAAACAACCAATAATGGGTCTTCTAAAATACATAACTTAGGCTGCGATTTTTTCTAAGACGAAGTAAAGAGTGATCTGATTGGCTAATATTTGTCTGCAGAGTCTGACGAACTCTGAGGTCACCAGCCGTTCTAGTTTTTCTGTAATCACGCCAAGCCAGCTGATCGCTGCCGATCGTGACGTCACGAAAGTGGGCGGAAACAGCAGCCGAATCTTAGAGCCGAACTGCGATTGGTATTACTCGCACATGTATGCGATAATCGGCATTGTTCGGGCATTCGAACATGCCATCTGCGTAAGAACCGTATTCTGTTGGTGTAAATAGGCAGCTAGCACCGTCCGCCAGCGTACGTATTTTGAACGCCTCTGGAATGCGGGGCGCATGTGTCTTTAAGAGTAATTTTTTTGCCAGTTAAATCATGAAAAATTGAATTTTGATAAACTATTTATATAAAAATCAATTATTATGAAATACAATATTCAGAAAATAGCATAAATTCTTCAAAATTCATAAAAGTTTTTTGGGAAATGTCATGCACGCAATATGATACAAATCATATAACCTGTGCAAAGGCATGGGGAAATCAAGTTTTGGGGGATAAAAAGGGAAATTAATGGGATTAAACTATATAAAGCAATTGATAAGTTGTGAGGACATGACGTTACAAACTGATAACCATCTTAGCAATTTGTGTTGTGATTCTCATTGTTCCATAGTTTTACATACTTTTTCAAAATTCATAACTTTCTTATTTGTTATCCGATTGTGCTCAAACTTTTTTTGATTGGTTTGTCTGATTTTTCTGCTTTTATTGAAAGTAAGTTATTTTTTGGAGTGGACTTGCCCTTTAAGATAACACAAGTTTTCATTGTTTCGACTAGAACATATACCACTTCATTCAGCTTTTCATGTTAATCAGGCTTGAATTATAGAAGTCATTTATTGACCCTGACACTCTGTACATTTCTGAAAGAAGTAAAGATACAGACTACTCACTTGAGATCTCTTTCTAGTCTATTGTTCATCGAGCCCAGGACTTCACCCAGCGTCGTCTCAAGCTTTCCAAGAAAATCCTAAACAGATGAAATGTAAAATACATGTACATCATTCTTGCATACATTCGACTATCTAAAGACTGACCATAGCTATTTAAAATAACATTTATGACCTATCGATCAGTCATTGTTAATAATTAATGTGTTTAGTTAATATAATAAAGGTATTGTAAATGACATGAAAAGAAATTTTGGTTTAAATATTGGTTGTAAAGCAATCAGTAAAAGAAGAGAGAATTGAACATTAAGGAAAATACAACACAGACAAATGAAGGGAAAAAACACACACATAAGAGAAAGAAAGAGAAAGATGATACACATCAATGCACTAGAGTAGAGAAGTATGTAGAAATAATATGATCGTGGGAAAACTATTATATTACATTTCTCTTTCCTTCTCCATTGCTGTCTCAAGCTTTCCAAGAAAATCCTAAACAGATGCAATGTAAAATACATGTACATCATTCTTGCATACATTCGACTATCTAAAGACTGACCATATAGCTATTTAAAATAACATTTATGACCATTCAGTCATATCAGTCATTGTTAATAATGTGTGTAGTTAATATAATAAAGGTCATTGTTAATGTGTGTAGTTAATATAATAAAGGTATTGTACATGACATGAAAAGAAATTTTGGTTTAAATATTGGTTGTAAAGCAATCAGTAAAAGAAGAGAGAATTGAACATTAAGGAAAATACAACACAGACAAATGAAGGGGAAAAAACACACACATAAGAAAGAAAGAGAAAGATGATACACTTCAATGCACTAGAGTAGAGAAGTATGTAGAAATAATATGATCGTGGGAAAACTATTGTATTACATTTCTCTTTCCTTCTCCATTGCTGTCTCCCCGCCCCAACTTTACTATTTTATCATCTCAATCGAAGTAGATACAAACTCAAATGATCTCTTTTCGTTGGCAATTATTCTGTTTGACAGGAATTCACAATTCATAATTGAAAACAGAAATACCCTTAGAAAATTCCTCTTTCTGTTCTATTCAAACTAGCGTCAGAAGGGACATATTTGTTTCACTTTCTAGTACAGATGGTATATCAAATAGTGATTCCTCTCATATGACAAATGTATCTCCATCATGAGATTCTTATCCGGAAGTAATGTTTAAAATTCATCTCTTGTTCCCTTTTACTTCAGCTATATTGAAGTAAGAAAATTCATTAGCTAAATATTGAAATGAAGTAAAGTGTCTTACGTGTACATTCAGAACAGCTGTGGGTGAGTCTATGTCGTATCTAAACAAAGAAAAATGGAAAAAGATGTAAATACCAGTTAATACATGAAAAAGTTGAGACATAAAATAAGGACGGCAAATCTCTATGCACATAACTTACAAACTAACTTATGAACTTACAAAAAGAAACTCTTTAAACATGTTTTTATGACTTTGATGAATCCAAAGTTAGCAGTCTGCAAATCAAAGGTATATTGCATCATGGGAAGGTATCAAGACTACGAAAACATTGAAAGCAATCATCTGACCTTTTACATGGATGCACCTAGCAGTAAAAAGCTAATTATGCATTATTTTTGAGATGCAAAAGCAATGCTTTATCAAAAGATCTACAGTGAATAGATGCATGCATTTAATAGACAGTGAAATTTCATACCACCGCACTACAATACACTATTTCATTTTTGGGGTGGGCGGAAAGGGGAGGTTTGCTTCTCTAAGTCTACAACACAATATGGCACCATCAAAAACAAAACTTTCTCTCCAAATGAGTTAATGCTGTAGCCAAACTATTATTGTAAACTAACTATGGTACATTAGGTAATGAAACAAACTACGCTGTAGATATTTCCTGAGATGATAGCAAATACTTCAATTCCTTTTCATAAATCAAGTAAAATGGGAGGATGAAAGAGACTTACATTTCAAACTTGAGTCTTTGGCATTCTTCAAAGAGATAGGTCATGTTGAATTTTTGAACAAAATCAGGATTAAGGTTGTTTTTGATCTGCTCTGTCCTTTCATACTGAAAAGCATTTACAAATCAATAATAAAATGAATCAGAACATTTAATGATTAGAATCAAGCTAATCATAATGACAGATGCAAAAAAACACATTTACATGTAATTACAGTACATGAACTAAAATTATTGCCAAACTTAAGATCGTATTCACAAGAGCTCTTATTGGATTTCCAAAAGAAAAAGAATGATTTATTAAGGATAAACTTTAAAGGATTAATTTTCAAATATTTTTTTCCTAAGAGTTGTGTGCTGGCTTTCCTAAGCTAAATCTCTTTCCACTCGTTTGTATTTTTTCAACTTACACAATCACATGTATTACAAAAAATATGATAGACAAATCAAAATACTTTTAATTCTCAAACATTTTTTCCCCCTCATGGATCCGCTGCTTTTTATAAAAACAGAAACTACTTTTAACAAAAGATATCTACAAATTGTGCACTTTCGGTACTGTGCGTAACTACAGAATTAAAAAAAAAAAAATGCGTGCATTGAAACTACTGTTGAAATTGTGATTGAGCTAGGGCAAATAGCTGAATAACATCACCCTTTATAAACAATAATTTTAACAGGATTAATTCATGCACTCATGTGTAATTATCAAAACTAATAACAAGAGTGTGGTCACAGTCTCCAAGAAATTCTCAGCATGAAAAGGAAGAATAATGTGAAAGTGCAACAATCAAAAAGAATCACTGCTGGCTGTAACTATGAGAAAATATTGCACTGTGCCAAGCAGTTAACATGCATTTAAACAGAAGTTCTTGCAAAAATGACTGCACTACTTTAAATAAATGAATGTGATATATGTTTTTCTTTTTAAATAAAGTGCAAAAAAAAAAAATACCTCATAGAATTGTTTTGATCCCATCTGTGTGGTGTAGAGAACACACACTGTAATAGAAAAGAAAGATTTCTGTAAAATCTTACTCAAAAGCACAAACAAGCATCATAGTTGATAGCATACTGCTTTATCTGACAATACAAAAGCTGAAATTACAAATAATTAAATCATCTCAAGAGAAAATGATTTTTTGCAACAAAAACACACACACAAAAACACCCCAAAATGTGAACATTATTGAAAGAAAAGATTCAGAAGAAATGTTATGACCATATGAATTTGGATTCTTATGAAGTTAGTGGTCCTGTACAGTATAGACCACATCAAAGAAAAGAATAATAGGTTAATAAATGAAACATAGTTTACTCACTTGGATCTGATTTTGAAAGAACATCTTTATCTCTGAGGTTTCTGTTTGAAGACAAAGTAAATATAATTTTTCATTGAATACTTTATCAATATTTTAAAACAAAAACTACGGTAATATACAGCAGGTGGAACAGACCAGCGTAAAAATACTTTAAGTATATATTAAAAGGATCTACAGGATCCACAGATTCTTAGCAGTCGGGTAAAAAAAGGTAAAACCAACCAAACCAACATTAAATTTTAATTGATGGAATTATTTTGATATTGTTGCATACTAACAGAAATGGATGCAACTCAGGACTTGTATACACTGCCATGCAAAAATCAAAAGAATTTGAGTTATTGTTAATTAGAATCACCAAACAAATATTTTTATTTATCAAATAAATTGACCAATATTGAAAAAAGCTTTCAAAATATAAACTTTACAACAACAAAAACTTTTCATAGAGCTTATGAAAAAATTCTGCAATATTTAATTTTGTAATGTCTGCCTGTGGTATATATATATAGCCTAGATAGCTAGTTTAGGTCAAGTACAAATCACTAATTTTCTGTTTATGGAAGAGTCATCTACATCTATGTTGAGCTCATTCATACAGTTTGGTTGAGATGTACAAAGACTATTATGTTATTTCAATCACTAGATGCAAAACCAAGAATTAGCAATTAGTAATTAATCATTTCACAAATTGGGTCTAAATTGGACCATGCATACTTCATTTTTCAACATTAGCAGATTGTAACATTATTTTCTAAACGGATTGAAGACAAACATTAGCACAAAATTCATACAAATCAATGCAAATGGGAATCGAACGGCAATGAGTGAATCCAGTTATACTTATACATGAAATACTGAAAGTGAAAACGAAAATGAAAGAAAAATCATGTTTGCAATCTATCGTTTGATTGACTACTTTATTAAGTGGTCTGTCGATGACAGATCACCTATTGATTTTGTCAGAATTTTCTTTCTTTATTATTTATTATTTATTTATTTATTTATTTATTTTTATTTCATCCGTACACTTTTTTGTGTAAACGTTTACTCGAAATTGACATGTTCAATTTCCTTCGAATTTCTGTCAGTCATCAGGCCCTATAATATGAAGTTCAAATAACCTTCTCAAGGTCGTGGGGTCATCGTGACGTCATCCAGGCGCCATTTTGAAAACATCAGGTCATTATCTTATCTCGATAACCAGTCATCAAAAATCAACCATATTTGGTATATATCAATTTTAGGTCAAAGGTCAACAAAAAATGTCGACAAAATCCGCACCTCGAGGCGCATACGCGCTATCAAAATTTCAAAATCGTCCAATTCGTCCCAAATTTTGTTTGCACACGTTTCAGGCCATTTTAAGCATTTTCAAAATTTGCGTACACTTATGCTGTAGCGTTTTGCGTTTTGGCATTTTGCAACATAGAATCGCCAAATTTTCTCTGCCATCATGTTTGGCATATTTTTTCCAAGCATTTTGATACCTTGTTCATCTTTTTCTAACCAGAAATAGCGCAATGAGCGTCCGTCAAAGTTAACAGCACCCGCGACCTGCGCTATCTCTATCCACAATACATGGGCAAAAACATGCCTATACAAAATTTCCTTCGAATTTCTGTCAGTCATCAGGCCCTATAATATGAAGTTCAAATAACCTTCTCAAGGTCGTGGGGTCATCGTGACGTCATCCAGGCGCCATTTTGAAAACATCAGGTCATTATCTTATCTCGATAACCAGTCATCAAAAATCAACCATATTTGGTATATATCAATTTTAGGTCAAAGGTCAACAAAAATGTCGACAAAATCCGCGCACCTCGAGCGCGCATACGCGCTATCAAAATTTCAAAATGTCCAATTCGTCCCAAATTTTGTTTGCACACGTTTCAGGCCATTTTAAGCATTTTCAAAATTTGCGCGCACTTATGCGCGCGTTTTGCGCGTTTGGCATTTTGCAACATAGAATCGCCAAATTTTCTCTGCCATCATATTTGGCATATTTTTCCAAGCATTTTGATACCTTGTTCATCTTTTTCTGACCAGTAATAACGCAATGAGCGTCCGTCAAAGTTAACAGCACCCGCGACCGCGCTATCTCTATCCACAATACATGGGCAAAAACATGCCTATACAAAACTCATTGTAACTCTTCAGAATGGATGGATACCCCAATTTTTTTCATATTTGGATAGATTATGAGTCGGAGATATGATTTCATGTCTCATTTGACCCTCAATTAACTCATGACGTCATCATATGGCCTCCGAACTCAAAATTTCAATTTGCATATTATGACGTCAGCATATTTTTGGAAAATTGATTGTATCTCTGTAAATATTGATCGATTTTCTTCCAAATTTTGATATGTTCTAGCTGAGACAATTCTCTACAAATGCAGTCACACGATTTTTCATTTTGACAAAGGCATCATGGCGTATTTTTGCGATTAAAGGAGGCATGTCAATTTTTCACATTTTGCGTGTATTCTCTATGGGACATGACTTTTTTCAAAACTGGATTCTACATTCCGTCTTTCGCGAGCAATATCTCCGTCGTTTTAGCTTTGTTTTCGCTGAGCTTGAGTATGTTGTAGCTGAGACAATAAGCTATCACAATGTGCCCTTTATTTTTCGATCAGATGCCGGGATCATGCTCATATTTCACTTGCAAAGTGGGATTTGAGAATTCCATTTTCCATTTTCTGTTCACGTGTAATCGCTATGGGAAAAGTTTTGGTATATCGGTAACGTAATTGTTTATTTTTATTTTTCCACCACTTTCTTGTGAGCGTGATTGCTCAAATTCGGCTCAATCAATTTTCATCAAATTTTTGTCAGTCATCAGGCGATCAAGGTCAAGTGCCAGCATTATTATCAAGGTCATCAGGTCATCGTGACATCATCTAGGCGCCATTTTGTGAAATCACATTATCAATCATATCTTCATGATGCGTCATCAAAGGTCATTCATATTCATATCACATATACTTCAGGTCAAGGGTCAACAGCTCATGTCATCAAAGGTCACATAAACGTAAATTTTGACGCGCGCTTATGCGCGCGTCAAAATTTAAAAATGCTCAAAATCACTTAACTATTGAAGAAGAGTGCGAATCAGGTCATTTTAAGCATTTCAAAAATTCGTCGTCTTGGCGTCTGCTTGCGCGTTATCGCGCACAGCGCAAAAACGCCGCCGTTTTGCATGGTTTGTATTCCTGACACTATTTTTGACAATTTCCAACTATTTCCAGTCATTCTCAACCTTCTATAATGCCACACGCGTGCGTCAAACTTTAAAATTCGTGCGCGCGTCAATGGGCAATATAATGTAAAAAGTGGTAAAAACATGTCTATATCAAATCCGCCATAGCTCGTCAGAATGCCTGAATACCCTCAATTTTTTTCATATTTAGATAGAGTATGAGTTGGAGATATGATTTCATGTCTCATTTTGCCAGTACAAATATCGTGACATCATCATAAAGGCCTTGGAACCCAAAATACGAATTTGCATATTATGACGTCAGCATATTTTGGAAAATTAATTGTATCTCTGTAAATATGGATCGATTTTCTTCCGAATTTTGATATGTTGTAGCTAAGACAATTTTCTACAAATTCAGTTATTCAGATTACTAAGATTACTTAATAACAGACCACCTAATTCGTCCTCATGACGAATTACTTTTCTAGTTTTATTTTAGTAATGGTGAATCCACAATTATATAAATAAAGACACAAAAGACACAAATGAAAAGATGAATTCATCAAGGGAGACTCGTTCGGACCACGAGGAATATATAGACAGTTTTATAGTGTTTGAGTCATATTATTTATCATATTGAATGATAGGAAAGAGACGAAGAATACAGAATATTATGTCCTAGCCAGTATTTTTCGCATCAATTGAAATATGTGTGGTGGAAAGAAATCCCCCACGTAGAAATGTTCTATGTGAAGCTTCGCACCGTTTCGCATCGTGGACAATAAATTATGGTGAATAAATTTCTTTTGAAAACCTCCCAACTGTGGATCCTTTAGAAGTTTAGAAAGATTGCTGGAAATTAAGGTATGTCTCAAGTTTGTCCCCACATAGACCGAAAATTTCTGTCTCTTTCGTTCGTTAGCCTCTGATTTGGGTAGGGTCGGCTCCTCTCTTTAGAGACAGAAGCCAACCATAGCGGCTGCATTGCAAACTAATGCCTGCGTCCGGGCAGTAAACTTATGCCCAAAATACTACATTTTACCCGATGCATATCCGATGCATTTATTATTGTAAATTAGGCCTAGGCTAAACTACATCGGTTCCACTTACCAGATTGACTGTATGATGCGTTTAGGGTCTTTTTCCGGATTTTCATCGCCGAAAATGAGCTCCGTGTTGAAATCCTTGCAGCCGTATTTTAAACTGTTACTGTCAATGGATGACGTCATCTTCCTTCATGCGCTGCAAGAATTTCAACACGGAGCTCATTTTCGGCGATGAAAATCCGGAAAAAAGACCCTTAAACGCATCATACATTCAATTTGGTAAGTGGAACCGATGTAGTTTAGCCTATGCCTAATTTACAATAATAAATGCATCGGATATGCATCGGGTAAAATGTAGTATTTTGGGCATAAGTTTACTGCCCGGACGTGGGCATTAGTTTGCAATGCAGCCGCTATGGTCGGCTTCTGAGTTCTGTCTCTAAAGAGAGGAGCCGACCCTACCCAAATCAGAGGCTAACGAACGAAAGAGACAGAAATCTTCGGTCTAGTCCCCACAGTGACTCGGATGACGATATCCATAGCCAATATGTTTCTATTCAACCCCTCTCGATCATTATTATTATCAGGGTGGACAGGTTGCCCATGTATGTAGGCCATACGTAGACTATACACATTTTACAACATATGGGACCGAATGGATTGAAGTGACCGTTTCAGGTGCAGAAAGCGCCGACTACTTTTAAATCATACCTGCATGACACTGATATCTCGACTTGTGATGCTGCTACCCCAGCAGTTCCCGGTCGAAAAGTACCAGTACCCGCCATCTTGCAGAGTCCAATGGCTTTTACAGAGCGGCAATAACTCTCAGCCTCAGGCTCAGGCAAGTTCGCTTGAGTGTTGATGATATGATATGTCAACACATATATGGTTAAAAGAAGTCACGCCCATCTCCTCTCCGGATCCGCATATCGCATCGGAGCGCAATATAAAAATGCGGATCCCACTACTAAGTACACCGAAAGATTTGACCGCAATACCGCACCCTAGATTAATTGCTTCATTCATTGACGCACTCAAACGATGACTCAGATGAGCCTAATGACACAGATGAGCCTAATGACACAGAATGGAAAATTTCAGACTTCAGACATCATATTCAAGAGATAATAAATATGCTGTTGGCTCGATCGGTGTTTACAGATCGACAGCCACTCCAAAGTTATTATTAAACAAACTGAAGATTATACCCACTTTTTTGTGGAATTTATGTCATAACATTTTTCTCATATATTAAATGAAAAGATAATAGTGATAAAATCAAGGAATTTTTGTGTGTATGATCAGTAATCATTTTTTAGAACAAATTTAACATTTAACTTAATCAGTGTACACAGTCAAGCTATATTATAATCATAACCACAATCATTTTGTGTATGTGTGTGTGAGGGTGTGTGTATGTGTTGTTTTTGTTTTATAATTAAAGGTTCTAGCTATGACAAAAAAACAACTGGAGATATATTAAAGTGGTCAATGAAACATGAGGTTATTGTATCATCCCTTTATTTCTGTAGTTGACAACATAGTATTAGATTTGCTATTCATTCATAAATTGTACTACACATTGCAGCTGAAAGAATGGTCACTTTTTAAAATTAAAGCTCATGCAGCTCCCCCCTAACCCCCCCCCCAAAAAAAAATTGTATATAATTAATTTGTTCAATTACTCTTTCAATATCATTAATAAAGAAGTACCCACATTAGAATATAACATCCAACATGACAGACAAGAATGGGATTCAAAGAAATCAAGAGTTATAGAAAATGTTTGCATTTAATGATAGACATAAACAAAATAAATTGATATGAACATTTCAATAAATATATAGAAAAAAGTATGATTTTCAAAACAGTACAGTAATTGACACATACTCTAGCAACAATCGCTCTACAGTTTCTAACTTAAACTCTAAAACAATATACCTAAGCCTAAACCTAGACTTGATCTATAACCAATAAAAAAAATAATGCTTTATCATTGCCAATAAAGAACCCGAAGCAAAAGTTGCCAGCGCCAATGCCAAACCAACGTAGTCTGAATCCAGAATAATCCTTACTGAAATGCTTTCATCTAGATGCATGCTAGATTAGATTGAGACTAAAACTTATATAGGGTTATGCAATAGGAGGAAGTACCTATCTCTACAAAACTAACAAAAGCTTCATTGACCCTACCGCTAATACGTTTCTTCCTGCTACCATCGAGAATGTAGAGCAATGCCAACTAATTCCTTATTTTACTTATACTATATTGTTCAGGTTTCCGATGATTAAAGGAGATCTATGTATATAGGCACCATCATAATCTGTTAATTACAGTTTATTGGTTCCAAAACTATAATTTCTATCAGACATTCCAGCTGTTCTCGACCCGCATTGAATTTGTATGGGAACTGGAAGTGCCTTTGCCAAATATACCACTGGCCAGTGCTGCCCTCTATGACCAAATACCGTAGTTGCAGTAGCGAGAATTGCTTTGCTGCGTTGTCAATCCTAAGCCACTGTGTTTATTTGATCATTATTCTCATTACATATCAAATAGGTAAATGCATTTTAACATTTTCTTTAAAAAAAATATATACACTGTTGTATATATCACAAAACATAACTGATATATCTTCTTTCAAGCATATTTCAAAATTTGTTTAATTTTTTAAAAACATAATACATGTTAAAATACATTTATCATTTTATTTGTCTGTGAACAGTGAAAAACTATTTGCTTCCTATATTAGCAATAATCTACTATTCCTGATAATACTTATCATTTATTTAATACATATAACTGAAGTTAGAAAGAACATAGTTTTCATTAGAAAGAAGACACATTGATATAAGAGGCAGCATGATTAGTAATTAAGACATTAAAAATGTAGGTCTGCATTAAAAGCAGAACAACATATGCTCCAAAGAATAAACAAATTTCAAGTGTGATTTTCAGGTAGAAACAATTTATATCTCAATTCTGATTTTGTCAACGGTAAACAAGAATTGATTACGAAAACTAGGGCACACCATGTTGTGATCAAATAATGAAGAGTAAGGGCTCTGAATTTCTGCATAACGGGCACAACATCCTTGTACAGAGGAAAGTAACCTCTTGCAAATTCAGTATGAAAGCCATCGAACAATGTTGACTTTTACATTTTTTTTAGTTCTATATAAAACAAAACAGTGAAATGGCTGGGAAAATGCACTTTAAAAGACACGTAGGTAGGCTATAATAGCAAAAGGCAGAGTTTAGTGTTCCATTAAAATCCCAAGCTTTACCTTTTATTTTCATCTCATAATCCAAAATATTTATACATGAATGTAATATGAATAATGTTTTTGTTATGGACATCAGAAATTGTTAAAATAACATTTCATATCAAAACAAAGACATTAATTTATCATAGAATTATTTCATTAATCACAATGTAAGGACACTACTGACAAAACAATTGCTAGAAT
Source organism: Mesocentrotus franciscanus (assembly GCA_037976565.1). NCBI lineage: Eukaryota > Metazoa > Echinodermata > Echinoidea > Camarodonta > Strongylocentrotidae > Mesocentrotus > Mesocentrotus franciscanus. The sequence continues at coordinate 42,625,284 of CP137666.1, forward strand.
CATACAGATGATATATCATTTCTCTATAAGAATCTCTGAAGTACCGACTATTTTTCTCTGAATTTCAATATCCCTGTCATATCAAGATAAAAATTTACGATATTCATAATTCATATTCATATATATATTTGTTTATATGTTCCACTTTACGAGTACTGATAGGAAAGAGTACTTCACATATCTAATAACACCTTATCTATTCACTAGTATAAATAATACTTCTAGTATACAAATTAAATACAGTGAAACCTGTATATCAAGACTGCTCAAGGGAAACATGAAAAGTGGTCTTTATAGACAGGTGGTCTTTCTATACAGGTGGTCCCTAAAGCAGGTTTGACTGTATATATACATAATAGCCAATAATTTTTAAGTAGAACCGAAGCCAAACTCACTTATTACACTTCTTTCATTATCTAAGTCATCTCTAAAGCTAAAGCAACATTGGTTACTTTCAAAAGAGAACCACACTGATCATGTAAATTGCTTGTCATATCCCCTTCTCTCTTTCCTCATTGCAACAACAGCTTCAGAGTCACTATCTAACATTTCTCTCAATTCTGACATTTGAAAATCGTTGTAGCACCTATGCACATTGAGAAGATGTGCATAATGAAGTACATCAAATAAGAGAGAAATCAAAAGAATCAGAATGGTTCAGAACAAAGCAATTTTCTCTACAAATTCCAGATCGGCTGTGGTCCTGCTCCAATTTCTACTGCAAAGAGAGAAGGAGATGTGACAAAATATTGCAAACAATCAACCAAATTGTTGTAGTTTGCTATAGACATAGATTACGCTATTCATACCACAAATTTACATGGTGCCACAATACATTACACAATTTATACAGTTAAACCAATTCTGATGAGCATCTAGACCCGTCCAAACAACATATACATTGACAATCATATCACATACCAATTTAATATATATCAAGTCTTACCTACTTTACATGAATGGATGTAATTAATCCATATCATAGTATCACACTCAAAGATTATATCCATAACTACAAATTATATAAGGTATGAAAGATTCGATTCAAAACATGGCAATGCAGAAATGTTGTACAAATAGCTTAGAAAGAAATATATATGATATTCTGTCATAGATCACACCAAAACATATGGAGGGAGAAAAAAACAATTGAATGCTGTATAAAAATCGACTGTCCTTTAATATTCATTCTTCAGCCTAAACATGATTACCTGTATCATGGACCACGCCTGTATGAACATTCGTTTCATTCTCCTGCAGTTCTATCATTCAAGTAGAACAGAGATATCATAATCTCAATTTAATTTTCAGTTACATGTTCCATTCTTCTTCTTCTTCCTGAAAAGTGCAGGCTTCATGAAATGAAGATTAATGCTCTGTGGGCTGATGCGCGCACAGTCAGTAGTATGTACGCAGACAAGAATTTCTGGTGCACATATGTTCAGTAATGTGCGGTTAAAAAGTAGCTTGTCTGCATTCTAGACAGTGCCGTCCCTCAATGCCGCCTTAAAGGCATCGAGTGAAGCAAACTCTCTTGGGTCTTTTTTCAGAGAATTCTATTCTTTGCTGGTGCGATGAAAGGGATTCGAGGGAGGGGGTAGGTAATGTGTATAAGAGTAAACAAGACATATCATTATTGCTACGAAATTATACCCCCAAAAAAAAAAAAAACAAAAACAACAACAACAACAACAACAAACAAACAAATTTTTAATAAAGTGCGATTAGTACAGGGTGCACACATTTTCCTATTGTGCTCCATTAAGAATGCAATTACTTGAGGGATATATTGCAAAGACACACCTTTTCTGTGGTTTGTTTACCAATTGGAATTCCATTATAATTTCAAACATAAAATAAATTCTGTATGCAGCCAATGATATTTTCATAGAATACAAAGGTAAAGGGTTCTATGTACTTGTATTGTATAATACTACGGGTCGTTTTCAACCGACAAGTACTAAATTGCAATACACATTATTCCTGATGTCACCATTTATGGTAGAACAAAAGCTGACAGACATCTATCAAACATGAAAAACTAAAGTTATAAACCAGGAAGCAATATTAGTATAGCCAATTAAACCAACTAATCACCAATGGGTCTATACATCCTAATATTAAATCAAACAACATCTTCTTGTATAGATGGCTTAGCATTCTTTTGCATAAGATTTTAGCAAGATAAAGGCTTTAACCCATTCCATGTTATAATACATGTCTAAAAATCACCCCCAAAAGATATATTCATTGTGTGAATACACAAATAGGTGAAAGGACTTAGCGGTAGTCTTAACTTTAATGTTCAGAAACTAACTTTTCCTCTCCCACTTATTCAAAGCCCTCCAATAAATAAGACCCTTTGAGTGATGTTAAGGCTATTGGAATACAATTGGTCAAAACTTGAACGAGAAATTCATTATCATTACATATCAATATCATATCAATGATTTTGACCATCAAGAGGTCTGTTTCATCAAAATGTTTCAACTCTTCCTATACCTATTTGCCTACATGACATTCAAGCAACGTGACTAAATTTGTCTTTCAACGAATACTGAACATTGATATTCCCTTTCAATGCACCATTTCCATAAGGTATACCTGTGCTAGAAAACTATGCGCATACAGGTAACTCTGCATAAGTTGAATCTGTTGGGACCGCCAAAAAATACTTTGATCTATGCAAAATTCGACTTAGGAAGTGAAATGTTTTGCATAGCTTGGTTTTAAAAAAATTGTTCGAATTTGAGAAAATTTTTGACTTTTGCGACTTCGAGTTATGCAGAATTAACCGTAATACATTCATGTACATGTATTCGAGTCAATTAGGGAATGCATGTGAGTACTGGATTGACCTAATGCTCCGTAATAAATGCAGTGGTTTAGGTGGATTTCAGCAATCGATAGGGCAAGATGAATACCTTTAGACTGGATGTAGAGACTACATTGGAGGAGCAGAAGGCCCTTGACCCTGTGAAAGATTGGAAGGTTTGGGTAACTTATCAGGGGTGATTCCTCTAGTCTTCATGAAGCCTAGGACTTGATCAGGAACCTCAGCCAAGACATCCTTGGCTAGTCTAGCTTGACTCAGACCTACGTTCCCTCCGGTACTGCTGATGTAGTCCCGGAAAGGCACAAACTGGACATGGAGATGGGGACGGAAGGGAAGGGAAAGTCAAGTTGAAAGGTAACTTGAAAGGTCATATTCATTGTAGAAAGGGATGTACAAATGTTAATCTTTACAGATAATACGAACCAATGATGTCAAAATACAATAATAGTTCAGCATATAATCTTGCAATTGTAGAAATGTTTAGTCACTTACATTTAAAAAAGAAAAGGAAAACTGACTGCATTCCAACCTTACAACCAAAATGAACAGTACCTCTTTCCATAAAAAGTACACACAATTCTCAATATTTTCTTTTTCAGCAAAAAATTGAAATGGACAAATTGATTTTAAAAGGAGCATATTACATATCAAAAGAGGCATAGAAGAGGTCCTTTTATAGTCAAATACACTGTGCTTTAACCTGTAAATTGTCTTCAGACAGCGACAGCATTAAAATTGTACAAAGTAATCTGGCAACTACTCCCCAAGTCAAACTATACCCTCGAAGAACTACACCCTCAGACAATTACCCATCAAACAACTACCCTGATTACCCCTCCAACAGCTCACTGAATGCAGGGGTACTTGTTAGGGGTAACTGTTTGGGGTGGGGTAATTTTCTTTAGTGGATAGTTGTTCGGGAGGGGGGGGATTGTTTCAGGAGGATTGTTGATCCTAAAATCAATGAGAATAGCACACTCTTTACCTGCACAATGTCCCTCTGAGCCACCTGACCTCGGAATGATAAAGCTTGCTTGTCTGCATCTAACTCTTCCATTGCTGTTTTGAAAAAAATGAAAACATCATAAAGATCTCTCCTAAATTTCCCCTGTAAAGAAATAATTGGCTAATTATAAAAATTCATTATGTTAGTTAAAATGTGCACCACTTTTGTTCCAACTGCTGGTACCTACATGTAAATGTCACTCTCTAGTCACTGAACCAGCTGACTACTGAATTCTGTCATTCCCATAGGTTTCATACATCAGCCACCCAGTTCCAGTGTTCAATGGGTTAAAGGTATAGACCAGTTCTGGTCATGCGATTCCATTGTGAAAGAAACGTTGTGGAATCGATCAGAAAAGGTTGATCATCTAGCATATAAGTATTGGTGTTTACTGCAAGGTTCTGGAATCATCAAAATGATAAGAAATTTGGCCCAGTCTTGGTAAAGTTACAAGCACTGTACACGGAAAGATGTTTATGGGACTACGCGATATCTATCCAGGCTGGACCGATATGATAATTTACCAAATATATCAATTAGTAGGCGGTTTCCCGACAAAATTTGTATCATCACGTATTGGTCAAAACATATTCTTTCACATGATTGGTAATAAGAGCTTCCATTTCATTTTTTGAGAGGGGGGCGTTTCCAAAACTGGTCTATACCTTTAAGACCTCTATGCTTTTTTAATCAAGTTTACCTAAAGTGAATATGTCACATGAAATCAAGCTCTCGCCACTCATTACAGTATGCATTAGCCACATATGAAATAAATAGCTGTGAAAACAAAATTGCAAATTGAGGAACAAAGAGAAAATTTTAAAAGTGATACATGTGTTTATAGGGTTCACCATTTACATAGCCTGTAATCTCTCTTTGCTTTCACAAAACATGAAACTTAATTGCCATGACCAATTAAGTGTATCAGGGTGATGAAGATACATGCACCTGCTTACCATCAAATTCTGCTGGCCCCACTCCTACAATGATGATGGACATGGGTAGTTTGCTTGCCTATGTATAGAGAAAGAGATAGACAGAAAGATATTAAGACAGTGCATAATAGAAGGGGCAATTGGGAGACTCTAGCAACAAAGAGTTCAACTTGAGAGCATCACTATTCTCAGTCATCTTTGCATTTAAAAAGTTTGTATCCTGGTATGTAATCATTACAGCTATGTCCTACAGTAGATACAAAAGTAAATTCTGAGGCAGTCTCACTAAAGTATCTCAAAATTTCCTTCACTCAAATACTGTATATCTTCACATGGATTGGAAACTTTTGATTGAAAGAGTTCCCCCCTATTTTTAGAGAAAGAATTGAACCAAAAGATATTAAAACAGTGGATAAAAGAAGGGGCGATTGCGAGAATCTAGGAACAAAAAGTTCAACTGAGAGCATCACTATTCTCAATCATATATGCTTTTAAAAAGTTTGTATCCTGGTATGTAATCATTAAAGCTATCTCCTATAGTACATACAAAAGTAAATTCTGAGGCGGTCTCACTGAGGTATCTCAAATTCTATATATCTTCACAGGAATTGGAAACTTTTGATTAAAAGAGTCCCCCTTTTTTAGAGAGAAAGAGTTGGACCAAAAGATATTAAAACAGCGCATAAAAGAAGGGGCGATTAGAGAATCTAGGAACAAAAAGTTCAACTGAGAGCATCACTATTCTCAATCATATATGCTTTTAAAAAGTTTGTATCCTGGTAGGTAATCATTACAGATATCTCCTATAGGACATACAAAAGTAAATTCTGAGGCGGTCTCACTAAGGTATCTGAAACTTTCCTTCACTCCAAAACTATATATTCTCACAGGGATTGGAAACTTTTGATTGAAAGAGTGTTTTCCCACGCACCTTTTTTTTTACATGGACTCGTTTGGGCACGAAAATAAAATTAACAAGCAAATGAAACAAAATTTGGAAAGGGGTGGGGAATATTGGATATTTTGTTCCTTCACCTCCAAACAATATACATGTCTAACCCCTACTTCCCTTCTGATCCCTAGAGGACTGATCATATATGATGATGGTGGTGGTAGGTGTTTCCTTGCGTCCAAGGATAGGACAGTTTAGATTTTAAGACTTACATTAATAACAGCCATCTTGGTCATCTCCATATCTGATATGACTCCATCAGTGATGATAAGAAGAATGAAATAATTGGAACCATCTGGATACTGCTGGGCAAACCTATAAGTTATAGACCACATTAAACATGTTAATCACTGCTGAAGTTAAGATCCCACCTGTTGCTATATCAAAACGATTATTTCGAAAGGATTCTTACATAAAAAAAAACCCGTTCTCCCTCTTCCATATTCATAAATTTCCAAACTAAACATCTTAAAGAATTCATGGATAATGATAAGGATAAGGAGCAACAGCAAAAGAATGCCCTTGTCACTGAGGATTCTGTAACTATTTCTTTAATAGTTTGAAGGGATTCAAACTGAAAACTCTTTGCCAGGAGCAATACTGACCTTGATACATGGTTGATGACTGGTGCAAAGTTTGTAGGACCGTAGAGCTGGACCTGAGAGATGCAGGATTTGTACCCCTGTAGGATTCCAGGCAGGCCCATTACAAATGGGTTCTGGGAGTTGAAAGTCTGTCACAAATGTATTAAAAATATATTTATTAAAAGATTCATTATTAAATTCATTTTTTTATTCTAAAAAAAATCAACAGAGGGCTGAATAAAGATAGAGGGTGGTATTCTCTTAAGTTAAGCCGGGACTAAGTCCAGACTAAACAAGAATTTTAGTTCACACTTCTATGGAATGCTAGGTTTCATCTTCCTCCTTCAATATTCGTGACAAAGATAATCTACCAAAGACTTTATGGAAATTCAGTTCATACTCATATTATCTTTTTCTTCCCATTTCATTGCAAAATTAATTTTTGGACACTTTTCATTGCAGGATTAAAATAATCTGTACAGGGAAAATGAGTTGGCAACAGGCACTCCATAAAAGTGTGAACTAGTTAAGCCGAGCTTAACTTAGTTCGCGCTATCGGAATACCACCCAGAGTCCCTGCAAAGCAAAAATTTACACATGATTGTTAGGTCAAATTAATGAATTGACCCTCCTCAGCCAATCATTTCCCACAGTAATTTTGAATGATTTTAACTTTTAGGTTGCATAGCCTAGCTATGTAAATATGGTAGCTGTTTTTATCCTCCTAGTATGTTGGATTAAAGAACTTCAGATTCATAATCTGCAATGTATCTTACTTGATTTCTTGTTTCTTGGGGTTGATTGATTAAATCTAACCTCACATATAGCCCCTTCCCCAAAAAAAAATTGATAAAGAACTCTTTAAAAAATATTGAAAATGCCCATAGTGATAGTCTAGGATGAGAACTTACCACAGGAAATTCATGTGAGACCTGCCCATTCGGAGGTATTTTAGCCCCAAAGCCTAGGACCGGGAAGAGTTTATCAGAGTCATAATCTTGAATGATTTCTCCGACTGCCATGATGGCTTGTTCATAGTGATTAGGACTGTAGGGGTTGATGTAATGCAGGGAGTTCCCATGGCTTGGGTTACCTGTGGAATGACAGAAGAGAAAATCTAGTGATTTTATACCTATAACGAGCCATTTAGTATATGATATGGACTCTATTTCACTATTTTTTCAAAGTTTAATGATAAACATAATGGGTAATGGTAATCGTAATGGGTAATGATAATTGTAATTGTTAATGGTAATTATAATAGGTAATGGGAATCGTAATAGGTAAATGGTAATAGGTAACAGCGTTTGTAATGGGTGATGGTAATCATAATAGTAAAAGATAATTGTAATGGGTAATGGTAATGGTAATTATAATGGGTAAATGATAATGGATAATGGTAATTGCAATGGGTAATAGGAATGGTAATGGTACTAGTAAGAGTAATGGTAATAGTTATAGTGATGGTAATGGTATGGTAAAAGTAATGGTAATTGTTATAGTAATGGTAATGCTAATAGTAATAGTAATATTTAATGTTAATAGTTAATAGTAATGCTAACCCTTACTCTATATCTTTGATAAAAATAAAGCACAGAACACATTTCACTGGAATGTTGAATCACAAGAAATAAATTCCTATCTTGTGTACCCCTTATCCCCATCACTCTCTACCTACCATTTGATGCAGTGAAGTCTATTGCCACAGTGAAGTTCACTTGCATCCCTCCTGTAATGTAGTCTAGGAAACTTGCTCTCTTCTGAATGACACAATTTAACAGTTCAATCGTGCCAGAGTTCTTGTAGCTTTTCTTTTTCTTGGCTTTCTTGTGATTGATGACCTGCACAAAGAATTGGAACACAATAATGACAGAGAGAGTAAAGGAAGAGGGGGATGAAGTTATCCCATTTTGCTATAAATATACAAATGTGTTATCATGACTTTCTTGAATATCGTCATGTTTATAGTGAAAACATGTAATGTTGTGGAAATTATATATGAGTAACGTTATTAAAGCAATTCTTAATGACATACGGTAGAGAGCAAGAGGTACAGCAATATATTTGCTGAACACAATACATTTACCAAAGTTTTGACGGAATAAAATCCATTGTATATTGTGATACATGGTAAATTTTTTACTTGTTTATTCTTAAGAATTATATTTGGTTCATAACATGACTTTTCAACCTTTTTATACTGTATACTTCTTGCATTCTCTGATAAACTTACATCAAATGTTCCTCTTCCACTAGACAACTCCCTCATGTTTGTTTTGAACTCTCCTATAAGGTCATGACTGTTCAAATTGAAAATAAAAACAAAATTCATACTACATGAATACATGCATAATAGATTAAGACAAGGCAAAACATTACGCAGTTTGATTCAATTAGCCAACTCATTCATAACTTGCCAAGCGTTCATAGTATCTGATGAGCATTATCATCAACAACATCAGTTTTGATGAAGATGATTGTCATTTTCTGTGAGTCAAATTGTAAAGTTGAACATCCTACTTAAAACATCAGTAAGGGGATACAGATTGGAAGTGATGTGATATATCACTTCATAAACATAATATAATTTTTTAATGTATGTCTTCATTAATACCACATCATCCTTTCTCATTTCTTATTCATTATCATATATTATAGGATGAGTTCATGAACTAATCAAAATATGAATTCGTGTTATATTGATGACTAATTTTGTTTCATTTATTAAATTGCCCATATCGGAACATTTATTTTAAAGTTGGAATGCCTTAGGCAAATATATCTAATTTAAATGTACTTCTAATAATTTTTAAAACAATATTGGTGCAGTATAAACTAGTGTATATTACCTTCCATCACTATCCCAGTCGTAGCATTCGACCTTGATGGTTCTATCAAGGTCACCGTTACACAGAACTCTAACCATGAGTGAGACAGGTTTCCATAATGGGTCCAGAGTGTTCTTGATCACTTCCGTCTTGTGGCATATTGTAAAACTACAATATAAAAAGAAGACGTAAGATAATTAGACTGGAATCATCTATAGAGACTTTTGTAGCAATGAAACACACAAGATGCCATTCATTGGAATACATTAAGAGAAGATTCACATTGAAGTCAATGTATAATAATTATCATGATAATAATAATACTTATAATAATATTAATAACAATAATGATAATAATGATAATAATATTAATAATAATAATAATAATAATAATCATAATCATAATCATAATAAAAATAATAATGATAATTTCTATCTACCCGATACACATTTACTACACCTGGGTGGAGAGTGGCAAACACAGATTACTATCTTGCATAAGTCTTCTCTTAGATGAATTTTAAGAAAATGAGGAAAATTCGCTTCTGTATCATGATAAATAAATGGAATAAATCCAGTGATACTGCAGTGAAAAGGTGTGCAATCAACGTGCCTTGCAACTTCTACACATCATTTGTTATGTTGTTTGAGCTACAGGGTCAACTTGCCTCATGTCCTCATTGCATTTGTAGAATACCAAGTAAGGATCTGATTTGCCAAAGAAATCCTTCTTGTCTAGTTTCCTTCCTCTGAAGTGAAGCTGTACTTCATCCTAATAGAGACAAAAATAAAAATAAGTGACTCAGTGGATTAATGTCAATCATGTCTATATTGCCTCAATTTTTCATGTGTTGGCGAATAATGGTGTGACAAAATGACAAGAAGTACAAAGTATAACCCATTGATTCTTTTTATATTCTCATTCAGTTCTTCAAATAAAGGTATTATTCTACATTTTTTTAAAGAAATATAAAAAGAAAAGAATCAGTTAAGGCATCATGGTTATACAGATAACCAAGGCAGTTTCTAACAAAACAAAACCATTGACATCTCACTGAAACATATGTATCAAATTTAACAGGCTTATCAAAGAGATGTCTGTGAACTTGCACTTAATGACAGTATTGTGAAACAGTGCCTAGGGAAAAAAAGAACATGTGAAATATTTAATTTTCACAAGAAATTACAGGTAAATACAGAATGTATATATTCTCCTTGTTTAAGAGGCAAAACTGGAATTAGCAATCACACTGTTAACATAATTAAATCACTTACTTTGCAGTCACTGACTTCTTCTGCTGATATGATGATACTTCCACATGGTTGATTGTTTGGCATTCTGTTGAAAGATATTAATGAATTTAATTTTTTTTTTAAATCCTTAATCTTGAACCCATTGCCTACTGGAACCGAGTGCTCCCTGTATTGTGCGTATGGGAATAAGAGAATTTAGTAGTCCATGGGTTAACCAAAGTTTTCACATCTAAACCTTCAATGATGAGCGACAGTTTCAATAATAAAGTTTTTAAAGTTTTCAAACACTGTTTTATAATTTACATCCATCTGTCTATGGCTTAACCTAAGAACATTTACCGGTAGTGTAAAACCAATTAAAATGCATTTTTAATGACATAAATTTCCCCTGAAGTTAAAATAGTTAAAGACCACAATGTCACTATCATCATTATTATTATCATTTCTACCATCATTTATGCACAATCTAATCTCTTTTATTTGTACTGGGAACTGTACATTGCATATTCAAAATGAAATTGAAGTCTTTGTGTGTTCATTTTGAGCATTTAAATGATTTAAGTATATACTTCTTTGCATCTGTGTACAGGTTGTGGAAAAACTTCTAATTCTAAGAGAAGGCATCAATAGAAATATTTTGTATGAAGATCAAAGGTTTAACCTTCAAACATAAATCAATTTATATTTTTAAACTATACTCACATCAGCTTCCTCTCAACCTTGTTGTTTGCTGAGCCAAGGATTTCACCCAAAGTGATTTCAAGCTTTCCCAGGAAATCCTGAAGATCCAATAAATACAAAATCAGAATCAATTAAACAAGAAGTTCTGCTATCTATCAATGCTCAACATTTTTTAACAACCATTTCTCACAGACTCCAACAACAAAAAAATACACTGATTATATAAAAACTACACATAAATAATATTAATAAATGATGTATGTAATAATATAATTAATTAAAATGATACCCAATAGGTCATATTATATTTATGTTAAAAAGAGAAGAATGCAAATATTTCCCTTACGTGAGCATCAAGTTTGGACTTTGGAGAGTCTACGTCATATCTGGAAGAAAAGGAAATTGAGATAAGCAAAAACATTTTCAGAACAAATAATATATCTTCTTGCCGATAATAACATAGGTATCATAAAATCTGGGCTAAGGGAAATTAACTGGCCATTTTAAGATCTAATTTATAATAATTTTTAAATCTGAATGCAAATACATACAGTTATAAGAGCCACATAGGGGAATTTGCTTGTGTTAATGTATATGAGTTAACGCCTTTGAGGCTCCGAAGAGATGATATGTTACTGATATACATAAATGGAGACAAACCTACATTTCAAATTTGAGTCGTTGGCATTCTTCAAAGTGATAGGTCATGTGAAATTTGTGAACGAAGTCAGGATTGAGAGTATTCTGGATTGGTTCTGTTCTTTCATACTGTTGGAGGAACAAAGAAAATAGAAAAGATCAAATCATGAAGAAAAAAATATTTTATTATAAATTGATTTCATTTTCCAGGATGAATCATAGATCATAGAATAGAATCTAAAATGTCCTGTCTTTTTCTACACACAAAAGGTACAAAAGGTACTATGTCCCATTTGCAGGCCAAAAAAATGAAAAGGTTAAATTCCAACAGCATTTGAAAGATAATACTAATTTAGAACTTCCGTTAAAAAAAGGGGGCTTGAAAATGTCTTTAAGTGGGAAAATAACGACTATTAGTTGTCGAATCGACTTAAGTGCTACCAAGTCAGTAAGTAATAGTCTGATTTTCAGACCATTGTACCGAATGGTTGTACGTTTTGTGCTGCGCAAAGATTCAATCAGTTTAATTTTGGCCATTACAAGAAGTGGGTTATTGATGTAGACAAATGCTCATGTACCCTTTACAGCTCATTTTATGTATGTTATTACCAAAGAAGAAAAAGCCAGTCAGTCACTCAATAGTGTCTGACAGTGAAGTCTAGCAAGTAAACAGGTTTCCTTGCATAATTTGAATATTAGGACACTGCTAACGTTTAAATTTCACAGATAGGACATACATGACATATTCATAATTCCTGCAAAGTTCTACAGAATTTGATGTTGGCTGCAAAAGGGACATACCGGTAGTATCTTTAATGCCTCACGAAACATTGATTTATAAAAAGGTACATATAAAATAAAATCATTCAAAAAATGTCCTTGGATAGCTCAATTTCCAATATACCGTATATTTTGTTCATTTTGTATAACCATACACCATATTCTTGCTGGCTCATTTTGTTTACCAGCATCTATGAATTATTATATTCAAATTTCAAATCTATCATTGTATGGTTCTTTTTATTCATTTCATAATAAAAAAGACATAGAAATAAATACAAATAAATATGAGCCTATCTATTCTCAGTTATTATTTTTTAGAGAAACAAAATAATAACAAATTTTAAATACCTCATAATACTGTTTTGACCCCAGCTGAGTAGTATAGAGTACACACACTGTGAAGCACACAAAAACAAATTCATTTGCACAGATCTCATTTATGTAAAATCTAAACAATAACATACAACATAACAACATATGATTCCCAAAGTTTCATATATAGGGCTAGCATTGGATGTTTGATTCGACTGTTGTAGAAAAAATTTTCCTTACCAATTTATTTAATTTGGATTTTTAGGCAATTTCAATCAACCAACAACTATTATATAAATTGATAATATTATAAATAAAAAAGATTCATATCTTTATCAATAACTGTTATAATCATCTCAATACTTGTGTGTATAATATTAAATTGAAATCTATGCGAAATTTTAGATACTCACTTGGATCAGACTTTGACATAACATCTTTGTCCAGAAGATTTCTGCATCATTCCATGGAAGATGAAATCAAACAAGTTAGTTAGACAAAGATCCTGAAGATAATTAAACCAGTGCAGTGTTTTTAAACTTGTGTCGGAAATCATAAGTTTACTTTATTTTGAGGGGCACTTAATTTCAAAATCCAGTTCGCCTCACCTCATTCTCATGTAGTGGTACGCTGTTTGGGCAAAACATTGACCTAAAGGGGGCACTATAGTAATAGAGGAGTTGGGTTAATTTGATCATTTATTAGTTTGACTTTGTATTCATCTAAAGTTGAACAGCATCAATTATGTTCCCGATAGTATGGCAGGAACGGGTAAACAACCCCTGGACTTGAATTTCTGCATTTACAGGTGTTTATTTTCGATAAACACGTTAGACAATAGACTGTTTTTCCGGGGACCTTACATTCTTGCGGGGCTGTAGGCTCCTCCTACTTTTAAATAGCATTATGTACCATTATGCCCATTACACTCATATTAATCTTACAACTCTAATAAAAATGATTTGTAGAATCGGATATCCGCATTGCATTGCCTCAATCAACTACTGACACGTATTTACATGCATGGGGCACCCATATGATTTTCTCTTGTTCTTGAATCTTGGCTCAAGATCCTATGCCCAAGATTGACAAAAATATCACGCATTCATACCTGCACGAAACCGAAATTTCAATTTGTGATGCTGCAATACCAGCAGTGCCTGGCTGGAATGTTGCTGCCATAACCGTCTCAGTCTGTAAATTTAATGTCCCGAAGTCAACGATTATTTGCAATATGTTCCTCAATCGTTGCTCGTTGTTGTATATTGATGTCAGAGCTGACTCAGCTGAGCGGTGTGCAAAAGGAAAAGCTCGGAGACCCGCAATCAGCCACGCCTACTTTTTTGTTTTCGTTTTTCATTATTTGCACAATATTATTTTGGGAGATGACGACCTACGGATGCGACATGAACTTTTCCATCCATAAATAACGGCCTAACTTGGAATACCGTGGATACAGGAAATTAATATAGCTAGTCCCTCGGGAATCGCATTGGAATTATAGGAATGGGCCAAGTATAGGTCCCAGGGGCGGCGGAGCGTAATTCAAAGTGGGGGGACCAACAGAAAAAGCACTTTGTGGAAAAGGGGGCACCGCTTCGATCAAAGGATAACCTCAAATTAAGCAAGAATTTAAATTTGTAAACATTGTTTATACCCTACATTGTAATTAACACATAATCATACAGGGATAATCTTCAAGATTTTCTCTTTACGTGACTGCTTTAGCACAAACTGTTATGTGTGATGGTTGAATATTTTTGAGGTCACATTGCAACCGATTAGTTCTCATTATTAAATAAAATAACCGATGTTAATGTGGTTTTAACCACAATCTCAAAATGAAAGAATGAAAACGACCGTCTATATGTGAAATAAACTATAAATGCGAACAAGCTTATATATAGCTGGCGAGTTTTGGATAGAAATTTGAGAAAAATTGCTCTCAGTCGCTTTAAATTAGGGGCACATGTTAGGAAGGCTTCGAGAAAGCTATTGATTCTGGGGAGATGAGGAGTGATAACAACATCTTATCATAATTATAGCACGTATGGTATGCATTTTTTCTTCTTCCATGAATGACATTTGGTAATGTAAATGCAGTTGCCTTAATTGAGTTTCAAAACTCCTACATTGTCTAAACCTTTATATTCTTGAACAAAGGACAATTTATTACCTTGGCCTGGAAAAGGGACCTTTTGATAGATTTGAAAAGCACGATTATATTATTTATAAAAGGGGCACAATTCGTACTTTGGGGCATTGTGCCCCCTGCCCCCTCCCGGCTCCTATGTCTTTCATCGTAGTGCTGGAAAAAGGATCCTGTCATTACACAAAGCAACTCCGATTCTTTAAAACTAGATATGGCACTTTAAATGATCACAAAACTGAGGGCACAATAATTGTAAGCGCTAGTGGAAATATAGGCATAGATAAAAAGGGACACTTATCACAGAGCAATTTCTTCAAAAGTAACAAGGAGAACTTATCATTATTTGAAATGGGCACTAATTATCAGAGGTGAAAAGGGGCATTTATGAAAATTAGGGAAAATGGGCACTTATCCGAAACGAAAAGGGCACTTATTAAAAAGGAATAGGGGCACTTGTCAAAGTAAAAGGGGCACTTACCAGAACTAAAAAAGGGACATGTCTTATACCTACAAAGGGGCACTCATCAGTCATCAGAGATGAAAAGGGGCACTTTTAAAAGGGAAAATGCACTTATTTCAAAGGAAAAGGGACACTTGTCAAAGTAAAAGGGGCACATATCAAATTTTAGATATGAGCACTTATTAGAGGTGAAAGGGGGGGGTAATTGTCCTCGGGGGGGGGGATATCTTCCTAGGGGGTAATTTTACGGCGGGTAATTTTCCTCGGGAGGTGGTTGTCCTTGGGGTAATTTTCTGGGGGTAATTGTCCTTGGGGGTAATTGTCCCGCTGGTCAAATGTGCCGGGGGTGATTGTCCAGGGGGTAATTGTCCTAGAACCCTGTTCCTTCCCTATGTTTAACTCAAATATCCCTACATGGATACCTTTCCAATTTATATTTGTAATCTCTACTAAATTAAATAAATTCCCACACTCTTCCCAAATTGGTTTTACTTTCTCACAAAGACAAAATAAATGCTCGTAAGTTTCTTCATATTTACCACAAAAAGAACATAAATTACTATTAACCAATTTAAATGTATATAAATGTAATTTAGTATATATAATATTATAAAGCATTTTAAATAGAAATTCTCTAAGCTTACTATTCAATGTGCATTTTCTAAGTCTTAAAAATATTAATTGTATATGTTTTTCATGAATATTATAAGTCTGTTCTAAATTTCGTTCTGCATATGATTTTTCTACTCTCTTATTTAATAAAAAAGCGTATATAATTTTTGAGGTTATTTGATCTAACATATATACCTTTTCCTTTTCAAACATAATAATATCCATATCTAATTCCCTATCTATATTTGAGTGAGTATTTTTATTTTAAAAATGTTTCCATGAAGGGGGATGCCAAGATAAATACGTTGTATTTTACTAATTTCTAAACTATTTAAACATTTTCTTGAAATTCCTCATTAGATTTTATATCACCTTCCTTATCAACAATATGATGCAACTTATAAACATTTTGGTTAAATAATCCTTCATCGAAAGGAACATGACCATCGATAAAAAAAAATATATTATTATAAATAATCTCATTCCTCTTAGAAACAATTTCCTTGAACAAAAATATTCTCGTAGCCATCCAAACGTCCAGCATGTCTCTATAACATGCTGGTAATACTAATTCAGATATACCTACGGTTGCATTATTATAAAATATCAAAATTCCTCCAACATCTTTAGTTAAATAATTAAAATATTGTTTCCATCCCATATTTGCATCCCCCGTTAAAAGTCTCTTTACCCACACATTCCTCTGCACTAAAATAAATAAATGAAAGTCCGTTAATCTTAGTCCACCTCTACAATAATCCAAGAACATTACATTTCGCTTAATCTTATCTTTTCCTTTCCACAAAAAGTCAAAAACCAGTTTATCCAAATCTTTAAATACCCAATTTGATACTGGTGTCAGCGCCGATACATAAATCAATTTTGACAAAAAAAAACGTTTTTATCAATTGAATTTTCCCCATTAAAGTTAAATCTCTTTGTTTCCACCAAGACAACAACTTTTTTATTCTACTCAAAATTTCCTTATAATTTGTCCTTTCCTGAACTTCAACATCAAAAGAAAAATATATACCCAAAATCTTGACTATTTGTACTACTTTACCAAATGGAAGAGCAATATTTTCATTTTGAGAAGGGCCTAACAATAATATAAAAGTTTTTTCTTTATTAATTTTTAATCCAGAATTTCTAGCAAAACTTTCAAACAGTTTCGCTACCTTTTTAAATGAGTTTGAGTCCCGAATAAAGAGAGTCATATCATCTGCATAAAGAATTTGTTTTACTTGTACGTTATTAAAAGTAAATCCTTGAATTTCAGGGTCTTTATATATTGAACGAGCTAAAATTTCAAAACAAAGTATAAACAAATATGGGGACAGGGGGTCCCCCTGTCTAACACCTCTCTTAATATCAAAGTACACAGTAGATGCGCCCCCATTAAAGACACAACTTTGAGCATTATTATATATATAGTCTCCACCCATCTACAAAATGATGGTCCAAAACCAAATGTAAACAAAACCTTCTGCAAAAAAGTATATGAAACTGAATCAAAAGCCTCAAAATCCATTATCATCATATTGCTGGGGTGACAAGACCTTGTATCTCAAAATTTGGGGAAAATCACTTTTTTATTTTAATGACTAGATTATCCGTCAAGTGATGACCTATCCTAATCCCAGCTCTCTATCTCCAAAAATGAAGCCACTACACCAAGTCAAAGGGAAGACTATCCCATTGGATACAGTGTTATGGCAGCCATATTTTTTACTCTCCTGAACATTTAACTTTTGTTGAGATACATGACGAATATTTCAACGCCGACAGAGGGCGCTGTCAAAACGAACGGCGCGGATTTCATTCTTTCAAAGACAAAATTTTGCAGAAGTCCGGGCACAGAGGCCGAGCTAGAGATTCATCTCAAGACTCTCAATATATTCAGTAAGTAGTTAAGTCATTACCACTATTAAATCTTGACATCCATTCGTTTAGAATCGTAACCGAGTAAACTAACTAATGCCGTACACATTTAGACTATATCATTCTAAGCTAAGAAGATTTATTAGATTTCCATACAGTACACGATTGTAAGCTTGTGGGACTGACCATGGAATGACATTCAACAACCTTTTGAACCCTGCCCCTGGGCTTGGCCTTGGTGATAATGTAAAATATTGATATTGATATCACCAAGCCTTAACTGTCTCCCATAGACCTGTGCGGAGAGGCAGGTAAACAAACCCTCAAAATCAACCCTTCCCACACCCAACGAATATCGAATATTGGATTTGGACAGTGGCCACGTAGAACTATTGCCGTTGAGCGCCATGTAGATCTACAGTGGAGTTACGTGCTCTGATTGGCCGATACGCTCCAGCTGTTTCGAATTTAAGTGAAAGAGGGCCTACTTAACTTAAGCGCGACTCAAGTGCGACTTAAGTTCAATGGCAAAGTCAATACGAAATATTACGTCACACCACAGAGATTTTGACATGACGTGCTTTAAACAGGTGACGCACTTTACACATAGATCTAGGTGACGCACACAAATTGCACACACATATAAAATAGAAAAACCAACGAACATTTCAGAATAAATTTCCAGTTTGTACCTTAAATATGACGAAAATGAGAATTTTTCAAACTTAAAACTTACTTAAGTAAGTCTTAAACTTAAGTGAAATACTTAACTTTTCAAGGACGCTGAAAAATCGTAACAAATAGAAGATTTGACTGGAATATCATAATTTTGGTATCGGCACAAACGGAAAATCGCAAGCTAGCTCCTCGCACTAATGTCTTATAACATAGAGCCTATTGGAGCCAGCGATAGCCAATCTAAAGGGCCCATGTCGGCTCGGCTAGGCGCCAAATTACGAAAATAAGGCTGAGACGGGAAGAACGTAATGCGCATGCGCTGGCTGTAAGCTAAAGTTTTACGTGGTGGCCTTAGGCCTAGACCGAAGATTTCTGTCTCTTTTGTTCGTTAGCCTCTGATTTGGGTAGGGTCGGCTCCTTTCTTTAGAGACAGAAGCCGACCATAGCGGCTGCATTGCAAACTAATGCCCGCGTCCAGGCAGTAAACTTATGCCCAAAATACTACATTTGTACATAGACTGCATAGGGCTGCGTGCAATCTCTATGGGAAGGATTTTAGCACACAACATCGGGTGCGCGATCAGACACCCTACTGTTACTGCGCATGAAGGAAGATGACGTCATCCATTGACAGTAACAGTTTAAAATACGGCTGCAAGAATTTCAACACAGAGCTCAATTTCAGCGATGAAAATCCAGAAAAAAGACCCTTAAATGCATCATAGAGTCAATCTGATAAGTGGAACCGATGTAGTTTAGCCTAGAGTAGAGGAGGCAGTTTTCGGCCACTAAAGGCAAAATCCTATTTTTGGACTCTTTACTTCCTATTTATTATCATTTCTTGTTCAAATCATGAGGCAAATATTATTAATATTTAAACAAAAAAAGAATCCCAGAAATAAATCATGAATTGCCATGGCAATATTAATTTCCATTTTCACTGTTTCGGAGGTAGTTTTCGGCCTAGCGAGGCAGTTTTCGGCGCATGTACAAAGTCAATAGGAAGCGCGCGTGCCGTGCGTTCCCGCTGATCTATAGCACTAGCGGGCGGAGCAGGTATCCCACCCGGAGCTCCCGTGCCGAAAACTACCTCTGCGGTGGTCAGAAATTGGAATCTGAATTAGCCAGAGATATCGTGTGTGCGCTGCGATGTCCGGCTGCATTGATTTAATACATGCGATGAGATACTTTTTAGCTTGCGACTCGCACAAAATCGGGCTCTAAATCTGAAAAATACTTGAAATAAAGCTCATTTTATGGTACCCATATTCCTTACAGACACGCGTAAGATACTTGATTTTTCAGATTCGGGGAGCGGGACCGCCGATTACATCGCTAAAATGTGATATTTAAGGATATATTTTCATTGCAAATGTGGTTCTCCGGTGACTCTGGCATGTGATTGTATGTGTGTGATATGTGATATGCTATTATGCACTATATTTTAAAGGATTTTACCATGCATCCAACGGACCGGCCGAAAACTGCCGCCGGCCGAAAACTCCCTCCTCTACTCTAGGCCTAATTTACAATAATAAATGCATCGGATATGCATCGGGTAAAATGTAGTATTTTGGGCATAAGTTTACTGCCTGGACGCGAGCATTAGTTTGCAATGCAGTCGCTATGGTCGGCTTCTGTCTCTAAAGAGAGGAGCCGACCCTACCCAAATCAGAGGCTAACGAACGAAAGAGACAGAAATCTTCGGTCTATGCCGTTCCTAGATCTACTCCTAATGATGCCTAGATCTAGATCTAGCAATTAAAAATCGGAGGTAAAAATAACGAAATATTATTAGCAAATATCTTACCAGAGCGATTTTTTTCACATGGACCGTGTGACTTTACTATCTCCGTTACAATGGGATTGACCTCTGACATGTGTTGAGGGCACTTCCGTAAAGTGTGCTGCTTTCGTAAAATGTGCTGTATAACTCATATGTAGAGTAAAGGAGGAAGTTTTCGGCCGGAGGCAGTTTTTGGCCGGTCCGTTGAATGCATGGTAAAATCCTTTAAAATATATTGCATAATAGCATATCACATATCACACACATACAATAACATGCCAGAGTCACCGGAGAACCACATTTGCAAAGGAAAATGTATGGCTTAAATATCACATTTTAGCGATGTAATCGGCGGTCCCGCTACCCCAATCTGAAAAATCAAATATCTTAAGCGTGTCTGTAAGGAATATGGGTAACATAAAATGAGCTGTATTTCAAGTATTTTTCCGATTTAGAGTCAGATTTTTTGAGTACCGCAAGCTTAAAAGTATCTCACCGCACGTATCCTATCACTGCAGTCGGATACTATAGCGCTGTAGCACTATAGCACCCGCAGGTGTAGTTTTTGGCCGTGCGGGGGATTACGTGCTGGCCGCACGTGCTATAGATCAGCGGGCGAACGCACGGCGCGCGCTCCCTATTGACTTTGTACATGCAGCCGAAAACTGCCTCGCTAGGCTGAAAACTGCCTCCGAAAAAGTGAACAAATAAGTCAAGGACATGAATATTGCCATGGCAATTCATGATTTTTTTTCTGGGATTCTTTTTTTGTTTAAATAATAATAGTATTGGCATCATGATTTGAACAAAAAATGATAATAAATAGGAAGTAAAGAGTCCAAAAATAGGATTTTGCCTTAAGTGGCCGAAAACTCCCTCCTTTACTCTATTTACAACAGAATATTTTTATAAGTTTTGATTAATCTAGTCACTTCACTTGCTGATTTTTTTTTAATGGTGAGGAAGGATAACATTGTATACATGTACATATATGTTGGAGGAATCTTGACTTTTTTTCAAAAGTATCTTTAAAAAAAAGAAAAAGAAACTTGTCTTGAAAGCAAACACTATTATGCCATATTTTAGCTTCTCATAATCAAACTGAAAGTTAAAGAGTGCCATTTGTCAATCAGTGATTGACAGAGTAACTCTGATAGAACTTGGTATTTTAGTATTTTGGGGCTAGATGAGACAATGTATGAAATCTAATGTATACACCTTTTCATTTGAAATTGCATAATGCCATAAAAGTACAGATTTAATGAAGAAGACTGCCTTAACACTTAAATTAACACTTCCACTGACATGAAACTGAAAGGTTTTGACATACAGTGTATTTGTATTTTAACCTAATTGGCTTAAATCCTCTATCCCTTACTGTGAATGGTGAACATGAAATCAGACAGACACGTTGCCCTGGCCTTATTGGATTGATAATACTAGTAATCTGCTTTGCTGCTGAATATTCAGTTTTGACAAGTTCAAGGTAGAAAAGATTTTAAATTGTAATTAATAGTAAGCAAATAATTACTGTTGGTGAAGGTGATGGGACAAACTATCACTTCGAGGCGATCTGATGTAGCTATCTTTCCGAAGCTTTGCTTTGGAAAGATAGCGTACATTCAGATCGCCTCGGAAGTAATAGTTTGCCATCCCCTGAAACCAAAAGGTGAATATTTGCTTTATATTCCAGATCGGAAACATTTTACTGGTAGGGTCTACGAGAAAGACAATCTAATTGTTTTTAGTGTTATAGAGCAACAAGTCATCCATTAACAGCTAGCAAACGGTATACGATACGTACAGTGCATGCATTGAAGATAGTACACAGTGCAACGCACTTTCACCGAAGATAGTACACAGTGCATGCATTGAAGATAGTACACAGTGCAACGCACTTTCGCCGAAGATAGTACACAGTGCAACGCACTTTCACTGAAGACAGTACACAGTGCAACACACTTTCACCGAAGATAGTACACAGTGTAACAAACTTTTCTTCCATCAATGATGGGCGAAACTATGTTTCATCAGGTGATTAACTTTTGACCAATCGTAAAGCAAGATTCTTAGTATGTGGAATATAATGATAATTATCATATGATAAGAAATCAGTATTGTCAAATTTTATAATTCGCTCTTAAAGTTGTTTAGAAAAACAACTACCGGTACCGGTAAATTAAATGAAACATTCATAACTACACCTTTGGCTTTAAACTCAATGCAATTTGGATATAATGCTTTTTTTTTAGAGCTCTCAAGAGAGATAGATTTGAGAGAGAGAGATAGATTTGCAAATATAATTACCGTAGTACATGAGACTATATAAAATGGTACAGAGATGAGAGCTGATATGATATGAAAGCTGGACAGAACTGATAAGTATGACTTTTGAATGATAGTAAAATGTTTTAATACACTGTCATTGTACATGTATTTAATATGTGTATTAACTTGAATGAAGATAAAGTCAACATATTGAGCATTGTGTCTGTTTCTTGCTCAGTTTTTGGAACTTGTATGGAATTTGAAAGAAAACACTTTGGATTTGAGTCCAATCACTTTACAATTGCAGGGAGGCACCATGTTTATTTTCTCCCCTTTGGATTGCATCCCTTAGTCTGGATTTGAAGGATTCTACCGAATTGCAGGTACCGGGGTAACAATTTTTTGGGGAAGTAGATTCCAGGCCCGAATGGTTATTCGAAAGAAGGTGAAATGATAGGCATCCGTGTTGCATCTTATGTTTGAAAAGGAGAGGCTATGGTGTCCCTTCTGGATCTTCTGGGGTTGGGTAATGCATTCAGGTCTGGGTATGGCGACTTGATCTTTGATGGATTTGAAGAAGAGTGAGTGCCAAGCCACAAAAACGTCAATTTTGTAGTTGTTGCCATTTCAGTTCACTCTTCTGGTCTGATACATGGATGTCTGTTCCATATTTGCCAGTGACAAATCTTGCCCCTCTGTTCTGACAACATTCTAGTTTGTTGGTATTATTGTTTGTTTGTTTTTCATGTTAGAGAATACCTGTGTTTTTTTACTGTAGCATTAGGAGCAGTTTCAATTATCTCATAACACATGATGATAAATTAGAATATTAGGATTATTATGTCACTAGGCCCATTTACACATCACAAACACCATTTTGAAAAATCATTGATTTCTTGGAGTACCATTTACAATTCTGGAAAACCGTTGACGTTTGCTCATACCAATTTTTTGGTGAGTCGTGCGCATGTGCCACTCGTTGGTGCCCTGCATGCGTTAGCACGGAAGCGAGGAGAGTCACGTGAGCAAAAATCAGTATCTTAGCGAAGTTTGCTTTTACACTGCAAAAATCGGTGAAACTTTGGCAGGCATTTAAAAAAACCACACTCCAGAGGTGGATTTTTAAATTTTGTTTGTCTTGTTTTCGTCAATGATTTTTGGTTGCAGTGTAAATGCAGCTACTGATGGTGTTCACCTTATCTACCATCATATCCATATCAGAAACCTTGAAAGCAATTTTGCTTCAATACAGACAAGTTTGATTAAACAACTGTGACCTCCGAAATTGACCCATAAACATGAGAAGAAGAATCTGAATGTATTTATTTTTAATTCATCAGGTCACAATCCAGATGGCTGATTTAGATCCCCCACAAGAGGGCGCTAAGGGGAATGGGCCCTCGGTGAGAAGAAAACAAACAGAGAAACCTTCATCTGTACCTCCCAAAAGCACCGAGAAACCCAAGTCAGCGCAGGTAAGTCTACAAACCACAAAAGAGTTGTGTCTGAAATGAATTTATGTGAAGTTGGAGTGTTAGTGTAAGAGTGTTTAGAAAACTTTTGATATGTGATATTAAGTAAGACATCAAAAAGGAAAACAAAACTCAAGATATAAATATATGTTAATGTCTTGTGATTTTGTTTCATACTTTTTAGAAAAGTAATAAATTCAGTCATTTGACCATTTACTGCCTCCTACTGTAAAGATGTAGAGACAGAAAAAGAGGGAGGGGGAGAGAGGGAGAGGGAGAGAAAAGAGAGAGAGAGAAAGAGAGAGGGGAAAAAGAGAAAGAGCTATGCCACGGTCTTGGATACAACGTGGCACAGATTCATTAATCTGACGACTTTTGCTCCAGCTATTGTTGTGTCGTAGGGGTGTCGTGGTCAAGTAGTCCCGCTGCGGCACTAATGTCCTTTGGTAAGATATTCATCTACACAAGTGATTTCTAGCTTAGGGACAGGAATAGCTATGTGGACTGTTAAAGTCAGACTACTAGGATTAGAGATAGTGTTGAAGCCAGAGTTGAAGTTAGAAATTCAGGTACTCTGCATAGTGATAGAAATTACCAAGAGGGAAATGTCGCTAGAGCATCTGTGGTACAATCAAAGGTTCATACCCCATAACTATAAAGGCTTCGGTCCCGTGGATAGGATTGAATGCTTAAGGTTCTTTGGAGCTAGTTTTACAATTATATACTTGCTTCCTAAGCATTCAGGTAAATAGTCAATCAATTGATCAATGTAATTAATAGGCCAAAGTGCAATTATCAGATCTGCCAGAATGGCCCATGTTTTTTTTGCAGATTAAAAAAAAATCATGGTTCTATTGTTCTTCAGCAGAATGGTAGTGGACGTGGAAAGAAATCAAAGAAAGCTGCCAGGAATGAGCAGAGAGCAGCTCTCCGGGCAGCCAAGAAGAAAGGAAAAGAAAGAGAAGGACAAGAAGATAGTGATATTGAAGTTAATATGGCTGGTTTGGTAAGTAAAATTCAGATTGAACACATAATATGTTAGATCTTCATACCAATTCATCTTGATTGTGATAAAAAGGCATGTTCATATATATATATATATATATATATATATATATATATATATATATATATTTTATATTTATTTATTTATTTATTTTTTTTTTGGGGGTTAAATACACTTGTGCTATATTATTTTGTAGACAGAAATTGGAAATAATAAAATTGAAATACTTCTTGCAAAGTGTATTATAGAGTTGCCAGTTTGAATTGGACCTATTGCAACTTTAAAACTTCATATTAAACTCTCTTATCTTTTACCAGACTTCCTCATGCTTTCACTTCTGTTTCTATCATTTTCTGCTTTATATGACAACCATCTTGACTCCAGGGTGTACTTTCCTTGTAATTGTACCATATTTTTTGTTCTATTGAATTTACGTATTTGAGCGTCGCAATGATATTAAGATTGAGCTTGTTGAGAGCACTGGTAACATCAGTCTTTCTAAGTGGCTGTGAAACAATGACAGTGAATGCAGAGATGGAAAAGCTAATCAATGCTTTTGATATGAATTGTATAAGAATGCTTCTGCAAATCCATTACACTTTGCATATGTCCAACAAGAAAGTGAGAGAGATAATAGGGGAACATGATCACTTCATCACAATTGTGAAAAGAAGACAGCTAAAGTGGTTTGGGCTTGTAACTAGATAGAAGAATAGCTTAGCAAACACCATCTTGCAAGGAGGAACTGATGGGAAAAGAAAAAGGGTCAGACCAACTAGGACATGGACTGATAACATCAAGCAGTGGATGGGAATGTCATTTGAGCAGCTTACTAGAACAGCTTACTAGAAAAGCTAAAGACAGGAAGTTATGGAGAACCTGCATCTCAAGGTCCATTTCATTTTCACCCCAACAGCTTCCAAGCTATGGGACATAGATAGATAGATCTAGATTTGGTATTTTTCGTCTCAAACATTCAACTTCAAGGACAAACAAGTAGTACAGGGTTCATGTCAATATCTAAGTGGTATACCAGCTGAATAACACAGTCGCACTAATGAGATCATCACCAGACTGGACAAGTCTGTACAAAAACTCTGACTGAAAAGGAATCAGTCGGTTTGGATTCAATATGGAATCAGGTTGGCAGTGTGACTGGGGTCTCAGTTTAGACTTGCATATTGTCCGTCGACACTCAATGAACTCTGCTACTTCCTACTGTTATTATTCCGACAGAGGACTGTACTGTCTGTACAGCAACAATAAATGTGTTATTGTGAGGAGACACTCCATAAATCTTGACCCTCTTGAAAAGGTTGTTGAACCTGACTGATATGCTCCCAGTGAAGGCCCAATATTTTTTAATATTGGACACCTAAACTAGCGCACTTCTGTAAACAATGGATATGCCTTCAAAAGCGCAAGACTAGAAAATGGATATATTCACGTAGAGATGTTCGTTGTGAATATCCTTGTTGTTGACAAAATTCATATGGAGTGTTGTTGACAAAATATTGAATGAATTTTCTCCAGCCCTTTTTTGGGGAAAAGATAACATGGGAGATTGTTCCAAATTGTGGATTTTTAGTGTTGCCCCTTTTATAGTCTACCATCAGACCCTTAATTTAACTTTCTCTCTTCTTTACATAGGTGTATATGATGAGGTTTGAAATGAAACCACCAAAACTCCAAAGACTTTCTAATAGTGTTGAGTTTGCACATCATGCAAAGTATGTAATTTCTGAATGCGAAAAAGTGATTCAAACTCATATTTTATATTGGAATTATGATAGTATTAGATGTTGTGATTCAACCAATACAGGGAATATTGAAATCGATATGCAAACAATATTGGACTCGTCTTATATTTTTGGCATATCTAGTCCGATATTTCCTTGTATTGACCTCAAGGCCATCCAATATTATATAATTATCACAGCTGTGATGTTTTTGTTTGTTTGTTTGTTATGTTTTGTTTCTTTTTGTGTTTTTGTTTCTTTTTGCTTTCAAATGTCCATCATTTGTCTACTAAAAGCACAAAAAGACTGTATCAGTACATAATATTGTGACCAGTTCTTAAAGTTCTTTGTGAATAGTGAATTCCCAGGTCTTATGTGAATGTTGAAATGACTACCCTCCCCTTTTTTCATAATAGAACAGTACACCCTACTGAAGTTGATTTTCTGCTGGGGGGGGGGGATTTTCTTTGGTAGTTATGGTGGGGAAAATAACAATGCCCCGCTACAATGTATATATGTCTCAACAGATGATACAAGTTACCATCACTCATAACTCAATTCTGAATCTGTGTACCGTTAATGTTTGTGACCTGTGTTTTTTAAATTTTAAATCAATTATTATTAACAATTTCTTTATAAACTTCTCAGTTTATAGACATACATACCCTAATTACTTCTGATGTTAAATACAATCATTATGAAATGTTGTACTCATGAGCTTGAATATTAAATTATTTGGTAATGTGTAATGATTTGATTGTAGCACATTGTTATTCATATATTTATGTATCAGATTCTACAGTTTCTTTGACTTGGTGTACATTATTTCTACCATTGTTATCTATCTGTTTTGGGGTGTTTTTTGGGTATTTCAAATCCAACCACAAGTTTTGGTTGCATCAAAGAAATAATAAAATAATGAATACTCTGTTATCAACTACTAAAGAGATTGATAAAAAGATCAAACTGATGCATAAGCTTCTTTTTTTTGAGGAGAGGGTTGGGGGGGGGCGGTACCTAGCACATCTTCCTGCTTTTGTCTGGCTTGGTTTTATTTCTTTTGCAGATAATAAATCACATACATATATATTTAGATATGCACACATACACAACTTGTGGCTGGGTACCTGTCATTAAGATTATGGTGCTGTTGCAAACAGATAAGCAATGGGATCCGATCGTTCAACCAAAGAGACCCTTGACTGAAATGGCCTAGAAATGAGTGAACCTTGCCCTGCATTACCAGTGACCTGGCACACACAGTATTTCTAGGCTGGATGTATTTTACCTTCATGCATTTCATAGCAGAATGGATCCCTCTGGGAAAGTCAGGATTCTCTTTGAGCTCTATGCTTCAAAGGCAGAAGTAAGATTTCATCAAGAGTTTTAGAGTTGTTAACGCTTCATTAATATGCGTAGTAATTTGCAATGTATACTATGCACCAGCATTCTGTATTATACACATATGGATTTATTCCAGGTGTTTTTGTTGGTTGTTGTAGCTCATGGTTGGACCGAGTTGCATGATATTGTGACCAGTCACTTACTAATCTCTGTTTTGTATACAGTCGTTTGAGATAGTCCAATGTGATAGTAGTTGTGGTGAAAGAATGGACCAGGGAATGGTAGGACAGTACTTTTAAGTGAGACCAAGAACAGTTCATTATATGCCTTATTTCTTATTGTATTGCATCAAGTATTGTGGAAAACACACTGGTGCATTGATCATTGTTATAAAATGTGATTAGCATCGTGGTGCTTTTACCCCCTTTTCTATTTTCAGGTGCTAGATGACTCCCCTCCACCAAGACCTACTGGGTAAGTGTAGAAATTTGAGAAATCCAGCTACCATTTAGACATTGTGGTGGTGATTTGCCGAAGAAGTGTATTTTTTTGTCATGTATTTGTCAAGGACACTATCATTTTGCTAGCATATTCAAATTTAAAGCAGTTTAAAGGTACTATGTCCCATTTGCAGGCCAAAAAATGAAAAGGTTAAATTCCAACGGCATTTGAAAGATAATACTAATTTAGAACTTCCCTAAAAAAGGGGGGCTTGAAAATGTCTTTAAGTGGAAAAATAACGACTATTAGTTGTCGAATCGACTTAAGTGCTATAAGCCAGTAAGTAATAGTCTGATTTTCAGACCATTGTACCGAATGGTCGTACGTTTTGTGCTGCGCAAAGATTCAATCAGTTTAATTTTGGCCATTACAAGAAGTGGGTTATTGATGTAGACAAATGCTCATGTACCCTTTACAGCTCATTTTATGTATGTTATTACCAAAGAAGAAAAAAGCCAGTCAGTCACTCAATAGTGTCTGACAGTGAAGTCTAGCAAGTAAACGGGTTTCCTTGCATAATTTGAATATTAGGACACTGCTAACGTTTAAATTTCACAGATAGGACATACATGACATATTCATAATTCCTGCAAAGTTCTACAGAATTTGATGTTGGCTGCAGAAGGGACATAGTATCTTTAAGCATATTAGACATCATAACATTTTTTTAAAGAATGTATGATATACTAACTAAACCACCTGACTATTTGGCACAATAAAATAAAGTACATGAAAAATGAAATGAAAAACATACAGATGTTTTTAATTATTTTACTTCTGATAAGATCTGAATAATTGTCTTACTTGCTTTAAAGGGTTACACACATAAAAATCTTCTCCATTAACCCTTTAACTACTGAATGCTCCCATTCCCATAGCCTTAATACAGGAACCACTCTGTTCTTCTGAGCATTGGGTTAACTGACTGGTTTATTTGCAAGCGGCCTGTAATGTCATACACAGTACCTGTATTTCAGTATAGTTGTGTATGTACTGTTGGTAGATAAATTGCACCTTGTGTAACAGTTAGAACATATATGTAATATCAACTGTTTTCCCCCATGAATTTGCTTGATTTTTACCCTTTCTTTTCTATGATTTGGGGAGTTTATTCTACTGGAGATGTCACAGTCTGCCCTTTTAAGTCTTTGATTTGATGGTATTACATAATGTTTAAAAAAAATAATCTATTTCCTTTCCTACTCTTCCTGCTTCCTATTCATACTGATAGTTTATCGTTCTCTCTCTCTCTCTTTTTCCCAGATTCCCATTTGTTTTGTTCTTCACTTTTTAGATTTATAGTTACTTCCATGTATGTTCAACACTGTAGATCCTTCAGTACTCCCCTTTTTCCTTCAACCTCTTCATTGCTAGTCCTTATTATTTATTTACCTGTTATAATGATTTTAATGTATTATCTTTCTGTTACAATGGGAAATGGGATGCAGGACTACGTGCTACAGTTTTGACAAAGTGATAAAATGCCACTTGCATTCCTAATTAGGTGGTCTGTCGGCATCGACAGATCACCTATTAATTTCGTCAGAATTTTCTTTCTTCTTTATTTATTTATTTATTTATTTATTTTTATTTATTTCTCCCCCTTTTTTGTTCCGACGATAACTCAAGATCGGTATAGTCAATTTCTTTCAATTTTGGCACAGTCATGGGTCATTGTCATAATACGTGACAGGAACATTTTCAAGATCATCAGGTCATCGTGACGTCATCCAGGCGCCATTTTGTGAAATCACATTATCAATCATATCTTCATGATGCGTCATCAAAGGTCATTCATATTCACATCACATATACTTCAAATCAAGGGTCAACAGGTCATGTCATCAAAGGTCACATAAAAGGTCATGACGCGCGCATATGCGCGCGTCAAAATTTTAAGCTGTTCAAAATCACTTTTTATTCAAATGAGAGTATGTTTGAGGCCATTTTAAGCATTTTGCAAAAAAATGCGCATTTTGATACCTTGTTCACTTTTTTCTGACCATTAATAACGGAATGAGCGTCCGTTCAAGAAACATGTCCGTGCGCGCGATCTCTTGTAATACATAGCATATATGGGCAAAAACATGCCTATACAAAATTCATTGTAACTCTTCAGAATAGATAGGAACTCCAAATTTTTTTTCATATTTTAATAGAATATGAGTCAGAGATATGATTTCATGTCTCATTTGACCCCCAATTAACTCATGACGTCATCATAATGGCCTATGAACTCAAAATTTCAATTTGCATATTATGACGTCAGCATATTTTTGGAAAATTGATTATACCTCTGTAAATATTGATCGATTTTCTTCTAAATTTTGATATGTTCTAGCTGAGAAAATTTTCTACAAATGCAGTCACCATGATTTTCATTTTGACAAAGGCATCATGGCGTATTTTTGCGATTAAAGGAGGCATGTCAATTTTTCACATTTTGCGTGTATTCTCTATGGGACATGACTTTTTTCAAAACTGGATTCTACATTACCGTCTTTCGCGAGCAATATCTCCGTCGTTTTAGTTTTGTTTTTGCTGAGCTTTGAGTATGTTGTAGCTGAGACAATAAGCTATCACAAGTGTGCCCTTTATTTTTCGATCAGATGCCGGGATCATGCTCATATTTCACTTGCAAAGTGGGATTTGAGAATTCCATTTTCCGTTCACGTGTAATGTCTATGTGGATTATTTTGGTATAGTGGTCATAGCACTTGCCTCCCATTCCGGCGACCCAAGTTCGATTCCTGGTGGGTCATTTTTTTTTTTTTTTTTGCCGTCGTTTTAGATTTGATTTTATGATCTTCTTCGACTATTATAACATATTATCATATACAATCACAAACAATGTAATAAAATGCCTAATTTTGCGTGTTATATCTATGGGAGAAGAATGTCAATCGTTTGAGTACAACCCTATGGGAAATCTGGTATTAAACCTAATATAGGGTTTATCTCCCAACTCTGCTACAATATCAAATCACCTTGCTAGTCTCCTTCCCAGACGTTTTTACTTTTTCCAGTTATTCAGCCCAAGGTATATGCATGTTTACGTCTCTCCCGTGGACATAGAATTGTTTACTTGTCTATACTTCTCTCTTTCTCTATATTAAATTTTATTTATGCTGGATATATTGAATGCATCGTTCTCCATTGCATCTCTCTCTTTCTCCTCTCTCTTGCTCTGTTTCCCTTCTCCTCTCTTATTTGCCCCTCTCCTTCTCTTGCTCTGTCTCTGCATATATATCTCTCTCTACTCTTTTACCCTCTCCCTCTCTCTCTGCCTCCCTCTACCTCGACCTCTTGCCTTGCCTCCCTCTTATTCTCTTGCTCTGTCTCCCTCTGCCTCTGCCCTTCTCTTTTCTTCTCTCTCACCCTCTACCTCTCCCGCCTCTGGTTCTCGTTCTCCTTCTATTATGTCTTGTAATGTTCCTTAATTTTCTATAGCTCTGCCCTTTGCCCTTTGGCCTTGGAACTCAAAATACGAATTTGCATATTATGACGTCAGCATATTTATTGAAAATTGATTGTATCTCTGTAAATATGGATCGATTTTCTTCCAAATTTTGATATGTTGTAGCTAAGACAATTTTCTACAAGATCAGTTATTCAGATTACATAACAGACCACCTAATTCGTCCTCATGACGAATTACATTTCTAGTTTTGTATCTGTATCTGTATCAGTGAAATTCTTTTTTTGTTTTATTCCTTTTGGATACATTTGATATTTATCATTCTCTCTCTCTTTTTGTATTTCAAATTTGATATTTTAATGTTGGAATGAAATTTTGATCATCTTTATGATTATCTCCCCCTCTCTCACTTTGCTATGTGTCTTGGTACAGTACTGGTCTGGTGTACGATGAAAGGTTCAAGAAACATTACTGCCCCATTGGAAGGTTAGTGTGGTTCTGTTGTACGGTATGTGTATCTTTATAGATGCAAAGTCAATGCTGCTTATCAATACTTTATTTTTGTGTATTTAAGTCAATCATCTGTAGAATAATCCCATTTCTAGGGGCCAATTCATTGTTTGCTTTTTTCAAAAGCATTCAAAAGGAACCCTTTACACTTGAATTCACAGGTATGCTAAAGGAAAGATACCCCTTATATTATGGTGTTTTTAAGCTACACTCAGCAAAACAAAAAATTAAGGAAAAGAAAGTGGATTTATAAATTAAGATTTTCAAATAAATATTTGATATAAACTTAACTTTGATATGTCAAAATAAACATAACTTAATCCTCTTTATAAAGATAATGTGCAATTGGAATCATATCTTCTTCTTTGTTATACACTGTAAGTGCATCATTCATGTATGAGTAAGCATAATGAGTCTCTGAAAGAAAATTGCAAAAATTGGACATCTGGCCATTCAAATGTTGATGAGCATTTCCATCTCGTAGAGTCCAACTAAAACAATAGGGAAAAAAAACAGTCACAAGAGACCTGAAAGGAGAGCCATCTTGACCATGCTTGTTAAAACCATGTAGATTTGAGACTACAGTTGACGTCCAGAGTTCAATTCTTCTCATTGTTTCTCATTCTTTGTTTTTATTGTTGAACAAGAATATTTTACAGATGGACATGTTCAGTAACCTTTGAATGGCTACTTAATCTATCTGTGCAATTTTTTCAATCAGACCTTTTAATGGTTTGATAAATGAATGTGCCCATCCAAGCATGAAAGTTCAAAACTTGGTCTTAATTGATGTTGGTAAAGTATAGATTTCCTTTGATTCAGTATATATTTCATTTTTAATTCATTGATGGTTTATATGAATATTTTGATTACAACATTATATATAAAATAGATAATGTACTTGTACTTTAGTCTTAAGAAATTGATTTTGATAATGATATGTAAAATGTAGAGTGCCATTACCTTCAGAACCTTAAATACCAGTGGTATATGAATATCCATATTATTATTATTATTTTTTTTTTAATCTGAAAGTTATTTCTGTGACTAAAAAGGTCCAACAGACTGATCTTTTTTTAAATTCAAAGAATGAGACATATAAAAAAGGCAAAACATTATATTGATTTCTGTTAATGTCAGTAAAACATCTTGTTCTTTTTAAAATTTGTCACGTTTGTACCTGACTCTAACCTACTTGGTTTTGTATAGTTAGTCTTTTTTAAATTTAAATTTTTTTAATTTTTATTATACTCTGTTTTCATGATTTGTTTCTATTTCTATGTTTCATTTTGTTATTCTGTATGTTACAATTATGCATACCATATATCATTTTTTGCTTTTTAAAATGAATTGGAAATTAAGCTTTTGATTTGAATTTGAATTTGAAATTGTATATTTCTCTGTCTATCTTTATAGCGAGCATGGGAAGAGTGAATGTCCGGAGAGATTAACAGCATGCATGGAGAATTTACAAGCTGGAGGGTTGGTTGATAGGTGTACAAGGGTACCGGTAAGTTATCCTGTTAATTTAGTTTGATTTGCATTTTTGTGACCGAAGATATTATTTTCTTCAGGTATTAGAGATAAATTTTCAGGAAGTCCATGAGAGTTCATGATTAGAGCTGTCCTATGCAATAGGCCATTTTTGTAATGTAATCAATCAAATTTATGCATATGCCTTTGTGAAGCACCTCAATAGGAATTATTTTATTCACCTGTTACAAATAAATGTATCTCAATAGTCAGAAAACAAATTGCATACATTAGTTGTTGCTAGGTAGGACAAACATTATGGCTTTCCCTACCTAACAACACAAGATATATGCAATTTGCATTCTGACTATTGAAATACAATTATTCGAAAGAGGTGAATGAAATAATGCATAATGAATTTGGTTACATTACAAAAATGGCCTATTCTTGCATCATTTCATGGCCTTTTATGTGCAGCTTGATTGATTGATGATGGCCAAGGAAAGCTTTACAGTTCAATGTGACTATTACCTTCTTTTTGTTTAACAAAGTTCACTCAATCCTCTTGAATTCCAGGCCAGTTATAATAGGACAGTTTTCACTTAAAACAGGTCACTTTGTAATATTTGGATTGGAACATGAAAATGTAATTAAGAAATAAAAAGAAATCATCTTTGGGAACCCCAGTTTATCCTTGTTTGCTAGACTAGATCTTTATATAAGCATGTGGACATAGCCCCCAGTTTATACTTCTAGTCATTGTTCCCAGTTGACCTTTGGAAAATGATTATTAACACAAGGTAAAAGGTACACAAAAACAAGTGATTGATGTTGCATATCAGATTGGAAAGGGGCTTTCAAAAGAGGATTCATATTCTCTTTGAGACAGTTAAGAAAATTAAAGGAGAATTCATGCTTTGCATGCTCCCATCACATCCAAAATTCACGTGACAGTGTATTTTGTTTAACTTTTCAATTGTTTATTTACTATTGATACAAGGAAGAGTATATGAAAATGATGAAACCCATCATTTCTATGTTCTTTTGAAGAATACCCCCGAAAAAAAAAAATTATCTTGCAGGAAGAAAAGATTATTTTTAAAGCTTTTGTGAGTAATCACAATTTCTCTTGCAGAAAGAAGGAAGATTTGTAGATAGACAGTTTATGAATGTTTTTTTTTAAGGTAATCAACATCACTTTCTTTAAGTCTATTTTCATTATAGGCCCGTCCTGCATCAGATGAGGAAATACTGAGTTTGCTCAGGTAAGGGGAATATCAAGTTAGATTTAGAAGGACTCTCCTTGCAAGTTCTCATTGTATTTTGGGTAGCTAACGACACTTAGATATTACTTCAGTAAAGAGATTTTTCAAGTTTAAAAGTAAAATGACTTGTCAATAGATCAGTTAACACACACAAAATAAGTTGTGCATTGACTTTAATTCCGAGATATCTTCCATGTGGGCCTTTACATCAAATAAGTTTACTCTAAATCCCTATCATCCATGTAAAGTGTCTCTTTTTTGAGGGGGGGGGGGTGCTATTTGTGTCTTCAAAGTGATGCTGTAAACATTTCTTTCTGTTTGTGATTGGTTTCCTTTCATGTCTAGCAAGATATTTATGGAGCCTATGTCTCCTGTAATGTAATGTACATGGTGCATATATTCTAAAGGTCATCCTTCATGAGCTGACAAGAAAATAATATTGAATTCACTACAATGATTATACAAGTCTTTTGCTGTAAACTTGTGCATCCTGATGCTCTTTTTTTTCTTCTTTTTTCCTGCAGCCAAGAGTACTTAGATACTCTGAAAAGATCCAGTACTTTACCACCGGATGAGCTCAAGGAGCTTGCTCAGAGTTACGACTCTGTCTTTCTATGCAACGTAAGTTTCAAATAAGAATCGCGATGCTCTTCTTGTATGATGTTTAACTGTCAACCATTCCCATTATTTCAACTGTAACTGATCTAACTTCTGAATGATTTTGTTTGTATTTACTTTGTTTTGATAAAACATTTCATAAAACCAAAATTATACCGGAGTGATTCCTGTTTTTTGGGCTTCAGCTATGAACTCCAGATTCCTCCCATTTTCTGACACATCCATGTTAAAAGCATATGAAATTCACTGTATACCTAATTAACCTTTGAGAAATTCTCAGATTTTGCTTTGAAATATTGGTAGTCGTGATAACATACGTGTAGGTTTGGCTGAGATTTACGACTCTATCAAACTGCTCATAGTTATGATTCTGTCTTCTTTATATATTAGTTGAGATTTGTTTAGAGTTTTGACCTTGTGAGTTTAAAGTTTTGTGGTAACATACCCTTTTTGGGGAATGACAATACTTTTCTATTGATTGATGAATGACATGTTTAGCCAAGATGTCGATATCAGATGCACATTGCGTGTTTTGGGGTTTCACAACAAACTTTGTTCGATGCTAAACCCTACCCTTGGTCAAAGTTGAGGGAAAGGGAATTAGAAGGGATTCTTCTTTCCTTTTTCTTCCTTTTTACAATTTTTCCATGCTCATGTGAGTAGAAGATATATGATTAAAAGCCTTTTGTTTTATGAGAAATCACATTCTTAATAGAGATTTTACATGGCCGAGAGGTCGGAACAAAGATAATTTCAATGGTTTACATTTTCATTTAACATCTTGTGCTGTCATTTAGATATAACATGATAAAATTTGGTAGAATTATTTCCTTTTCCTTTTCTGTATGTAGGAGAGTTTTGAGATTGCTCGGCTGGCTGTAGGTGGACTCCTAGAACTGACAGAGAAAGTGGTGACAGGAGAGGTCAGTAGAGGTCAATGTAGTTACCATGGTAACTATACACCGATTTGAAAAAAAAACAAATATTTACCCATGGGCCTTTTCTATTTCATATTAACGTTCATGTGGTTTATTTTGTGATCACTGTTTATGAAATGCTGAAAGATATTGTAATTATAAACAACCAAAATTTAAATTAGTATAAGTGGAGGTGTTGTGGTCTAGCGGATAAGTCACCTGACTGCAGATCACAAGGTACGGGGCTCGAGTCCCGCCACGGCACTAATGTCCTTTGGCAAGACGTTAATCTGCATTTGCCACTCTCCACCCAGGTGTATTATGGTACCTGATATGCTTGAGCGCTAGTTACTTTGGCAGCTCGGCTATGACCAGGGTAGTATGTACAAGCGCCATGAGCATCAGAGCCTGGCGGATACTGGCGCTATATAAATGTCCATATTATTATTATTATTATTATTATAAATATTTGTCATAACTTTTTTTATTTCTTTTTACAGCTCAGGAATGGATTTGCATGTATCAGGTAATTAACTTCTTACACTCCGGATGTTAAGATGACTCGATCACCATCCAAATGATTTTATAGATCTGTCCTGTACACATGTGCATTGATGTGTTGAATGGTAGTGGTCATATTCTAAAGGGGAACAGGATCGCACTACATTATTACTCTATAAAAATGATAGTGATTTGCAATTATTACGAAATGATCATAGTAATATTGTGCCTTTCTTGAGTACCTTTTTGTTAATTTAGATACAAAATACTGACGAATAAGAGAAGAATTGCATATGACTACAGGAGATGTCGATCGACAAGTAGAATAATTCAACAAAACACACACACAAAGTTGTGAAGTGGATAATAGCAGACTGGATAATTTTGGAGTTTTTTAAAAATCTCAGGTGTTTTGTGACTCTGCATCCTTGAGGGGGTTTGGTAGATTGGGTTTGGAGCTGTGGCTGTAAATGCCTGCTTGCACTCCCATTACTCTCCTTCTATGTCTGAATTCAGCTGTTACTGAGTTACAAGTCTTTGATATTTTATGTGTTCTCTTTGCAGACCTTGTGGGCATCATGGCCATCGGGATATGGCCAATGGATATTCTCTTCTCAACAATGTTGCTCTGACTGCTAAAATAGCTCGGACCAAGTGGAACGTTGAAAGGTATTAAAAAAAGAAAAAAAATGTACTAGATTACTATTTATTATTTCATTTAGGCCCCCCCCCAATTCCACACAGGACCATTAAGATTTAAGGCTCAGCTTGCATGGACCCTCAGGTTTCAAACAGGGCCTTGATTAAAACAATGTAAGGATGTAGCCGTGCTTTATCTTATTGTCAGCATTGATTACTAACAGTGAGATTGCATTCTAATGGAAGTTGTCTAGATGTAATCACGAACTCCTGATCGTTTAGAAAGTGGAAATCTGTGTGATGTACAGTCAAACCTGCTTTAACGACCACCTGTATAGAAAGACCACCTGCCTACAAAGTCCACGTTTTGTTTCCCTTGAAAGTGGTTTCTCATTGGAACCTATACCAAAGGAACCTGCACATAAAGACCACCTGCTTATAAAGACCACTTTTCTTGACTCCCTTGGGCAGTCTTTATATACAGGTTTCACTGTACTATGGAGTTGAAAGAAACAACAAAATTATAAATAATATTCTGAAAAAAAATCATGCACAAGCATATTGTTTTTAACTTGGAGACTAGTGTGATATGAATAAAATAAATGGGCATTAGATTTTCAATTTCAAGAGCTCACATGCAAATCAAACACACGTCCGTAATATTAAGCCAGAATATTTCTTGTATCTTGTGAGAGACTAGTTCTACCACTAGGTAGCATTGTACTGTACTTTAAGAAGATGCCTTAACATGAGAACACAATTGATATGGGGGCTTTCTAGAAGTTTCTTTAAAGCAATAATCCTCTTCTCATTTTTATTTTGCCAAAACCAGAATCCTGATTGTCGACTGGGATGTCCATCATGGTCAAGGGATCCAGTATCTTACTCAAGATGATCCAAGGTATATTCGCTGTTATGTGAAGGATTGGTCAAGTTGAATATTTATTTAAGTCATTTTCATTTATGATTGAAAAAGGTTAGCAATTTAACTAGAGTTTATTTAGAGCTTTCTTTCTCCAGAGCTAATCAAAGAGCAGCTTGTAATACTCACTATTATAATACTTAAGAATTTTTAATATTTAAGTTATTAAAATTTGATCAGTTATTAAGAACTAAATTATAAGACCATTGTGACATAAAATGACTTTGCCAACATTTATGAAATTCAAATTCAAATGTATTTCACATCTCTTGAAAATGCAATGTATGCAGAAATAAACAAGTTATAAACAACATTGTACAGAATATAGATAAATGATACAAATGAGAAATCAATTATTGGTTTATTTCATTATATTTCAGTGGATTGTTAGAGACCACTATGTAAAAGATCCTATATTTATTATCCAGACAATTGTCTTGTCAGTTAATCAATAATTATCATAAATATGTCCCAATAAACTCTTAATAAATGTGACAAACTTTGTTTTGTTTTCAGTATCATGTACTTCTCCATGCATCGTTATGAGAACACTAGCTTCTGGCCTCACCTAGAGGAATCTAACTATGATCATATTGGAGAAGGTGCTGGAAAGGGGTACAATGTCAATGTGCCATGGAACAAGGTATGGTATTTCTAATTTGATATTCAGACATGAATGTTCTACAGGCAATTATTCAGTTTGAAAAAAAGGTCACCCAAACCTTGGTAGCTGTGTATTATTGCCGATATGTCATTCTCCTCAGTTGGTGCAAACAGTCGAACCTGCTTCAGCTACCACCTGTATAGAAAGACCACCTGTCTCCAAAGACCACATTTTTTGTTTCCCTTGAAAGTGGTTGCTCATAGATATCTATACTAAAGGAACCTGTACTTAAAGACCACCTGCCTATAAACACCACTTTTCTTGTCTCCCGTGGGTGTCTTTATATACAGGTTTCACTGTAATTATAAGTTGGGGAACCAGCTACCTACATCCTGAAGACAGCTGCATCTATGGACCAGTTCAAGAAACTCCTGAATTCTCGTCTATTTTGCTAGGGAATGTGGATTTTTGTCTCGCCTGCGTAGCAAAAAGCGAGACATAGGCGCCGCTTTTCCGGTGGCAGCGGCGACGACGGCGACGGCGGCGGCGTCAACATCAAAACTTAACCTAAGGTTAAGTTTTTGAATTGTTAATATAATTTTGAAAGTATAAGGTCCTATTAAATGAAACTTGGACTAAAGGGTTATCAAGTATCCCCAATCATGTGAGGAAAATTTCAGGTCACAAAGTCAAGGTCAAAGGTCATTTCAGGTCAACAAACTTAGACTATGTTGTGGCATCATCATCAAAAACTTAACCTGAGGTTAAGTTTTTGAATTTGTAATATAATTTTGAAAGTATAAGTTCTTATTCAATGAAACTTAGACTAAAGGGTTATCAAGTATCCCCAATCATGTGAGTAGAATTTCAGCCCACTAGGTCAAGGTCAAAGGTCATTTCAGGTCAACAAACTTAACTATGTTGTGGCATCAGGCTAAGATTTTTTAATTGTTATCATAATTTTGAAAGTATACATTCCTATTCC
The DNA here is from genome assembly GCA_037976565.1 of Mesocentrotus franciscanus. NCBI lineage: Eukaryota > Metazoa > Echinodermata > Echinoidea > Camarodonta > Strongylocentrotidae > Mesocentrotus > Mesocentrotus franciscanus. The sequence goes on from CP137666.1 coordinate 42,665,845, forward strand.
ATGTAACTTGAACATAAGGGTTATCAAGTATCACCAATCATGTTATTAGTCTTTTAGGTGACAAAGTAAAGGTCAAATGTCATTTCAGGTCTGGAAACTTAGACTTTGTTGTGGCATCAACATCAAGATTTTGAAATTTTAGCATAATTTCAAAAGTGTTTGTTCAAATTCCATGAAACTTGTACCCAAGGGCTATCAAGTATCACAAATCATGTGACACAAATTCCAGGTCACAAAGTCAAGGTCAAAGGTCATTTTAGGTCAGTAGACTTGGATTATGTTCTCAAAATTTAATATGAGAATTAATAAATAAATTGTTGTTATTTGTTCATATTTCATGAAAGTAAATATTCGAATCATTCGAGTACTTTCCCATGAATATTCTAATAGTAATTTTAGTATTCGATCCCAGGCCTAGTATGTACATGATCAGTTACAGCTAGGTGACAATATTGATGTTTGGATAATATATATTGGAGTATATCTCATAATAATGTTCTCATTATGCTAATGAGACGTGATGTGATGTAGATGGGCTCTACCTTCCAATTGTTTTTACACAAAGTGCTGAAAAATCCTCTTTTCTTAAAAAGTTTATTAGATAACTTTATTTTTAAATTACTGACAAGCATTGAAACATTTATAGTCTTACCCATACACTAAATCTCATTATATTGTATTCTTATGATACAGTAAATAATTATTCTGATGATTCATAATCAATATTCACTTCAAAATGCTTATTATATTCAGAGGATTTCATTTTCGGGGGTCTGCAAATGGGCCACCCTGCCTATAAAAATAATGTCCCAACCTCAATTTTCATCATATCGAATTGCGTAATGCCGAATTGCGTAATGCAGGCGAGACCGCCGAGAGCGTTTCACTTGTTATATGTATTGATTCAACTGGTACTTTGAAGTCATCAAGCATTTGTTTGAGGGGTCCAAATACATGTGGAGCAATGTGTGCAGCACCTGGTAACTGCACGGAAAAAGCGTTATATGAAATACCATATGGATTGGATTAGATTGGCTATATAGTACTACATATACAGGAATGTGTGACCCTCAATGTCTGTTAGAAACGTTTCACTATAATGCCATCGTGGCTGTATACAGAAAAATACTTGACCGGACCTCTAGGAAGAGATGATTTGAATATAAATTGATGAGGTTGTTGACATGTATTCTTTTGTTGTATACAGATTGGAATGGGTGATGCAGAATACCTATCTGTTTTTAAACAGCTTCTTCTACCTCTGGCTAATGAGGTGAGTAATGATGGTATGATAAAGACACAAAAAGCCATAAAATGTAAATCATTACATCTCTGATGATTGTCTAGAACGACATCAAGTACTTCGTTATCACAAAAGCTGTGGTACAATTTAGATTAAAAGCTAGTTTAACTAGGTGTATGTAGGAGTTGGGATTTTATTTTCAATTGATACTCAAATCCTGTATGTTGTCCAGATGAAAGATTTATACATAGTGGAAGTCCAAGAAATTACATGATGACGTTGCCCAAAATTTTCTTTTGAGTTTGTACTTTGATGATGGTTCTTTCTAAATATTAGATAAAATAATGCAAATATATTCCCCATGTTCCATGAGGCCTTCAGAGGGTCTGAACATTTTTCATCTCGTAATGGTTCCAGGTTACATTTGATAACAGGTGTGTGTAGTTAAAAGTAATGATAGGTAAATTTACCTATCTGTAGAGATAGCTATTATTAGACATTCACCAGGTTTAAATCTGTTTCTGTTTCAGTTCAACCCTCAGCTGGTCCTTGTGTGTGCTGGGTTTGATGCAGCTGATGGGGATCCTAAGGTAACCACTTTCATTTCTGCCCCTTTTCTTTGATAATTGAAGGGAAATTGAGCCCTTTAGAATACATTATCTTTGTGAGATGCTCAATCAGGTAAACGTGTAGTAGTTTTTGTTTTCCAATACAAAAATTAGGGTATCATTCCAAAGAGATCTGTAAAAATGTGAATGTTAAGTCCCATAAACAAATGTATTGATCATATATTATTTAATCAAAGTATCAGACCACAGATACACGTACATGCAATTGTCATGACTGATTCAACAAATTGCATTAAAACCTGATTACCAATAATATAAATGGTGGACTTCTATGCAAATGAGCTTTAGCTCTTAGGGTGTTTCACCCTATGAAGAGGAACATGAATGAATAAGACAACATTCTATACAATGAAAATATATGAGAGAGCAGATGGAGATGGAGATTGTTTGACAGATAAGAAATGAAAGCAAGGCTATGAATCAAAGCAACATCAAAATCTCAAATGATCTCCCCTACACTGCTTAAACTATTCACAAGCTTTCTTTTTATTCATCATTAGGGTGAGATGTCAGTAAGTCCTGATGGTTTTGCACACATGACACATCACCTGATGGGGTTAGCGCAGGGCAAGGTGGTGTTGGGTTTAGAAGGTGGATACAGCTTAGAAGCCCTGGGCAAGTCGGCTGCTATGTGTACTAGGACGCTTCTTGGAGATCTACCCAATTCTCTATCGCAAATCAAACACGTCTCTGATAAGTAAGATCTCATGTCTTCTATTTGCTCTTCTTTATTTTTCCCTATCCCCTTAAAGATACTATGTCCCTTTTGCAGCCAACATCAAATTCTGTAGAACTTTGCAGGAATTATGAATATGTCATTTATGTCCTATCTGTGAAATTTAAACGTTAGCAGTGTCCTAATATTCAAATTATGCAAGGAAACCCGTTTACTTGCTAGACTTCACTGTCAGACACTATTTAGTGACTGACTGGCTCTTTTCATCTTTGGTAATAACATACATAAAATGAGCTGTAAAGGGTACATGAGCATTTGTCTACATCAATAACCCACTTCTTGTAATGGCCAAAATTAAACTGATTGAATCTTTGCGCAGCATAAAACGTATGACCATTCGGTACAATGGTCTGAAAAATCAGACTATTACTTACTGGCTCTATAGCTCCTAAGTCGATTCGACAACTAATAGTCGTTATTTTCCCACTTAAAGACATTTTCAAGCCCCTCTTTTAGGGAAGTTCTAAATTAGTATTGTCTTTCAAATGCCGTTGGAATTTAACCTTTTCATTTTTGGGCCTGCAAATGGGACATAGTACCTTTAACTTTCATTGTTTCTTTCTACTTATCTTCTCTCTGTTTTCATATTTCTGTTAAACTCTGTACTGATAGTTCCGTGAAAGAAAAATGCATGTGTTTTTTTAGTGAAACTTGTGTCTTCATTCCGCCAAGTCAGTTCTGGAACAGGATAAAATGTAATACATGTTGATATGATTGATAATGGAATTAATGAATTGTTATTTAGGAATATGCCTCCAACATACCTTAACCATTACATCCTAGTCATTTTGTCTTGTATGAATTTTGCAATATGTGTTTTTTAAAGATTAAAACTTGAATTATATCTCACCTCATACCTTGATAGCCTCAAATTATTATTAGTTGTAAATCTCCTGTGATTTAGTTGCAAAGATCATTCAAGAAAATATTTATAGAGTCTACTTTTATTTCATGTTTTCATGAACATAGTGCGTTGGAAACAATACACAACGTGACCAAGGCCCTAAAGCCTTACTGGAAGTGCTTTCAATGTGATAGTAAGTAGAACATACTATTCAATTTGTTTGGTGTTTGTAGGTGGTTGATCAGTTCAGTGTCATTGAAAACTTATTGAAAACTTATTGAAAACTTAATGCTAGAGCGCCATGATGGCAGCCCTGCTAAAGCTGGGGTAATCATTGTGGAGCGCCAAGAGTTTCAAGTCTGATAGACATGAGCGCTATACAAGAACCCACTATTATTAGTATTTATAATTATTATTATTATTACCATTACATTGGTTTGTTATCAGATGTCCATTTTAATCATAGAGAACATGAAATAAAGATTAAAATTTTGTGTTTTTGACTAAGCTCTACTTTTGTAGCCGTTGAAGATGTGAAGTAGTTATGCAATGGTTGAAGTGGTAAACGAAGGCACCAAAGTGCATAAATACACAAGTGCAATGGAAGAGCCCAGGAAAATGATTGATTAGACAGGCTTAGATGGAAATAATGTAAACGAACATCCTGAATAGATTGCAAAAGATTTCCAGATATGAAAATGAGATACAACATGAGAAAGTTTGGGAGTTCTTGAAACCTGTGTATAAAATCAATGACATTTGACCTTTAAGTCCACCCAAGTATCAGATCGACCAGAAACATTTTAATTCCCATTTCCTCACCAGTTAATGTAGCATCGAAAGAGGAACCCCTCCAGAGTGAAGACGTAAGCAGTACAACCCCAGATGTACCTCCTCCTCAGGATGATGCAGCAGGGAAGGCTGATGTAGGTGAGGTCACTGGCAGACTCCTCAAGGAACTCATGTTATCATCGCCTCCTCACAGGTAACAAACTCTCTCATCATCTCTGCTATACATCTGTTACAGAATACTGTTTGTTTATACGTTCATGAATATTGATTGTAAAGTGCAAAATACAAGGGGTGGTATTCTCTTAAGTTAAGCCGGGACTAAGTCCAGACTAAACAAGAATTTTAGTTCACACTTCTATGGAATGCTAGGTTTCATCTTCCTCCTTCAATATTCGTGACAAAGATAATCTACCAAAGACTTTATGGAAATTCAGTTCATACTCATATTATCTTTTTCTTCCCATTTCATTGCAAAATTAATTTTTTGGACAATTTTCATTGCAGGATTAAAATAATCTGTACAGGGAAAATGAGTTGGCAACAGGCACTCCATAAAAGTGTGAACTAGTTAAGCCGAGCTTAACTTAGTTCGCGCTATCGGAATACCACCCAAGGTCATTTTAAATAAAATGAAGTGTTCAACATTCATGAATTTTGGCATAGAGTTACAAAATAATTTCTCATTTTGTTGCAATTTACCCACAATATAAGAAGCATTGTCAGGTTATTATTTATAAATATAAATATGGATAATTATGTATATAAAATACGTTTAAAAAACATAAATAGCAAATTAGTATTCTTGCCGAAATGTTAGCCCTGATATGGAATTTCTGTAAATTTTGATTGTAGTTGGTGATATGTATTGTTGTCTATAAGGAATACATTATGGGACTTCAAGCTAGTGATTGAATGTAATGCTCATGCAATTAGAATGTCTCATATTTTAGGCTTGATACTTTTGATAAAGAATGGTACTGCTTTGACCCTGATATTTGACATACATAATACAAATCACCCAAAGATATTCTCGTCTTGTAAATATGAAATTGATGATAACTGATTTTTCTGTTTGTCTTCTCCTATTTCAGGACTGGACTTGTTTGACGAGCGAATGAAACTTCATAGAACCTTGTAAGTAGGGCTGACGTGATTTGCTTGTTTTTGTTTTGTTTTGTTTTGTTGAATACAATATACATGTAGATATTAAAGGCAAATCAAATTCAATTGTTAATTGATTAAAGAACACTGATTACAAATGTTATTCAGAGAGATTCTTATTCATATGTTATTTATGCAAGGTATTTGCATATTGCCTATAATATAATATTTAGTAATAGTTATTACATATTCTGAATGATGAGTTTGTTCACATTACCTACTTATTTGACCCATTTACAGCGATCACCCAGAACGACCTGAGAGAATAGCTAGGATATACAGCAAACACCAAGAACATGGGCTGATAGATAGATGTATCAAGTTAGAGGTATTAATTCTTTATGACATTAATCTGAGAGAATAGCTTAGAGGATAATGATATTGATAATATTCTGTTTTGTATAGTGCATGTCACATTATGATAAAACGTCTCTGTGTGCTTCCAAAGTGCTTTAGAAATTTGTCGATAATATGAATTAAAAGACTTTGATACCAAGATAGATGGGATATCAATTGAATATTTGCACACACTTGTAACCAAAAAAGCTATACCGGTACCATTAATTTGATAAATAATCTTGAGAAGATTGAAAATCTTAAGTGGAATAACAACAACAACAACAAGCCCTAGCTGTTTCAGCTGCTCTTGAATTGAATTTGGAAAGAAAGGTGGCATATTTGAGCCAGCTCCATGAAGTTTGATAATTGACCATAGCCTCCTATCCTTCTTTGATTTTGTGTTCTTAACCCGTTCCTTCCGACATTATTCAGCCCGATAGCCGCCTCACAAACGAGAATAAAAATCAAAGACTCGACCAGTTCGCTGCCGTGCGTGCGTTCAGCGGGCCGTACAATGCGTGTGCGTTCAAGCCTGGCCAGTGGCTTCGACGAGCAGGAACATAGCGCATGCACAGATCTGGCCCACCTATACAGCTAAGTTAGGTAAGAGGAACAATGGACGTGGCCGAGGGTAATGGTCGTTGTCATGGTGATAAACTCCAACAATAGAAGAGCGGAAATAAGGTAATGGGATGCTGACATACAGCATTGATGATCCATGTATACTACATGTATATCGGGTTCAAATAACCCTGTTTTTTTTGGGGGTCTTGTTGTTTTGCAGTTGTCGTTTTCAATCTTCATCTCTCATAGTGATTTCTGTTCCGCGAATTTTAATGAGATCTCGTTTCCACGTACTCCTAAATAAAAATAGCTGATCATAATTATAATGTAGTACCGAATTTGACCCTATCTAAAATATTAATTCAAATATATAACAATCAATGAAAGAAAAAGGAATAATACAAATGTGATTTAGTAAAATGTCACTGACGAAAAGATGACATAAGAAATGATTGTTTCTCTCTCTGATTGTCTCTTTCTTTGTCTCTCGATCTGTCTCTTTCTCGCTTTTTTCTCTCTCTTCTCTCTCTTTTTCTCTCCCTGTATTTCTTTCTCTTTCTTACTCGCTTTCTCAGCGCCATTTTCCATCTTCATCTCTGGTATTGTTTTCCGTTCCGCTATTTGCTTTTATTCTGAAAGTATTCCTTTCGATTTCCGAATTTGATCTGAAATATTCATTCAAATATATAACAATCATGGAGAGATAAAGGAATAATACAAATGTGATTTAGTAAAAATGTTACAGACGAAAAGATGACATAAGAAATGATTGTTTTTCTCTCTCTATCTGTCTCTTTCTTTGTCTCTCTCTCTTTCTCCCTATCTTTTTTTTCTCTCTCTCTTTCTCTCTCCTTTTCTCTCTGTGTATTTCTTTCTCTTTCTTACTTGCTTTCTCAGCGCCATTTTCCATCTTCATCTCTGGTATTGTTTTCCGTTCCGCTATTTGCTTTTATTCTGAAAGTATTCCTTTCGATCTTGAAATAAATTATTATATACCATAACCTCGACATGGAGAAGAAAAACATGGGACGAGCGCCTGATTATAATCGAAATAAGAAGAATATTACTGTACAATAATTATAAAGAGTAAAACTTTCGAATGTAAATCATGATAAAACAATGGAAACTAGAGCGGAATCCAGAGCGGGTGGGGTTGATCGGAGAGACAAATGGCATATATAGCCGTAATAATAAATAACAATACGCCCAACTTTCTCTCTCTTTCGTTTTCTCAATGTCGTTTTCCATCTACATCTCATAGTATTTTCTGTTCCGCGATTTTTAATGAGATTGCGTTTCCACGGACTCCTAAATAAAAATAGCTGATCATAATTGTAACCGAATTTGATCTGAAATATTCATTCAAATATATAACAATCATGGAGAGATAAAGGAATAATACAAATGTGATTTAGTAAAAATGTTACAGACGAAAAGATGACATAAGAAATGATTGTTTTCTCTCTCTATCTGTCTCTTTCTTTGTCTCTCTCTCTTTCTCCCTATCTTTTTTTTCTCTCTCTCTTCTCTCTCCTTTTCTCTCTGTGTATTTCTTTCTCTTTCTTACTCGCTTTCTCAGCGCCATTTTCCATCTTCATCTCTGGTATTGTTTTCCGTTCCGCTATTTGCTTTTATTCTGAAAGTATTCCTTTCGATCTTGAAATAAATTATTATATACCATAACCTCAACATGGAGAAGAAAAACATGGGACGAGCGCCTGATTATAATCGAAATAAGAAGAATATTACTGTACAATAATTATAAAGAGTAAAACTTTCGAATGTAAATCATGATAAAACAATGGAAACTAGAGCGGAATCCAGAGCGGGTGGGGGTTGATCGGAGAGACAAATGGCATATATAGCCGTAATAATAAATAACAATACGCCCAACTTTCTCTCTCTTTCGTTTTCTCAATGTCGTTTTCCATCTACATCTCTCATAGTGTTTTCTGTTCCGCGATTTTTAATGAGATTGCGTTTCCACGGACTCCTAAATAAAAATAGCTGATCATAATTGTAACCGAATTTGATCTGAAATATTCATTCAAATATATAACAATCATGGAGAGATAAAGGAATAATACAAATGTGATTTAGTAAAAATGTTACAGACGAAAAGATGACATAAGAAATGATTGTTTTCTCTCTCTATCTGTCTCTTTCTTTGTCTCTCTCTCTTTCTCCCTATCTTTTTTCTCTCTCTTTCTCTCTCCTTTTCTCTCTGTGTATTTCTTTCTCTTTCTTACTCGCTTTCTCAGCGCCATTTTCCATCTTCATCTCTGGTATTGTTTTCCGTTCCGCTAATTGCTTTTATTCTGAAAGTATTCCTTTCGATCTTGAGATAAACTATCATCAGTAACCTCGATATGAAGAAGAAAAACACGGAACGAGTGCCTGATGATATCGAAATGAGAAGAATATTACTGTACAATAATTATAACAAAGTAAAATTGTTGAATGTAAATCATGATGAAAAAAAGAAACTAAAAAGTAATCCAGAGCGGGTGAGTTTGAGGTTGATCGGAAAGACAAGTAGCATAATAATAAATAACAATACGTCCAACATTCTCTCTCTCTCTCGTTTTCTATCTTCATCTCTCTTAGTGTTTTCTGTTCCGCGATTTTTAATGAGATCGCGTTTCGACGTACTCCTAAATAAAAAGAGCTGTTCATAATTATAACCTAAAACCAAATTTGACCCTATCTGAAATATTCATTAAAAATATATAACAGTCATGGAAAGATAAAGGAATAATTAAAAAATGATTTAGTAAAATGTCACAGACGAAAAGATGACATGATAAATGATTGTTTCTCTCTCTGCATGTCTCTTTCTCTCTCTCTCTTTCTTACTCGCTTTCTCAGCGCCATTTTCCAACTTCATCTTTGGTACTGTTTTCCGTTCCGCTATTTGCTTTTATTCTGAAAGTATTTATTTCGATTTTGAGATAAATTATTATACCATAACCTCGATATGGAGAAGGAAAACACAGAACGAGCGCCTGATGATTTCAAAATGAGAAGAATATTACTGTACAATAATTATAAGCAGTAAAACTTTTGAATGTAAATCTCTGTTGCATCAAAATGATATGAAGAAAAAAAAAGTTTATTATGCTATATTGACGGTACTTATTTACGTCGGACAGATATAAACAAACAAAAAAGAAAGTAACTAAAGAAAAACATCGGAGCTGAGGGGGATGATTGGAGAGACAATTATCATAATAATAAATACATTACAGACTACGTCCAACTTTCTATCTCTCCCCGCCCCCTCTATCTCTTTCTCTCTCTCTCCCTCTCTCCCACTCTCTGTCTGTCTGTATGTCTGTCTTTCTATCTCTGTCTTTCTGTCAATGTCGTTTTACATCTTCATCTTTCATGTTGTTTTATATTCCGCCATTTGCTTGTATGCCGGCATCATCTCTTCCTTGAGATGAATTAATAAACATATCCATAATGATGTACACATTATACCTTATATTTATTATAGGGGACGAAAATAGAGAACGTCGGAGCGGCTGATAATGTCCAAATGAGAAGAATGTTACTGTACACAAATTATAGAAAGTAAAAGTTTTGATTTGGTATGTAAATCTCTGTTGCATCAAAATAAAATGATACGTTCATTATTATGTTATTGACAGAAATAATAAACATCGGACATTATATACTTTAGCACAAAAGGGTTAATTATCTAAAGAAGGGGACAACATTATAAGAGAGAGAATAAAACTTTCTCTTTTATTTATTTAAAAAATAGCATGAATTCCCTACACAAACAGAAGAAATCTTGAAGAGGGAGACAAGAAAAAATATAAAAAGGACACAACAAATAAAACCAAAAATAGGATTCTAGAGCGGAAGATGATAGGGGAAACGTAATAGTTCGTAAGTATTGTCAATTTTTGTCTCGCCTGCGTAGCAAAAAGCGAGACATAGGCGCCGCTTTTCCGGTGGCGGCGACGGCGACGGCGGCGGCGTCAACATCAAAACTTAACCTAAGGTTAAGTTTTTGAATTGTTAATATAATTTTGAAAGTATAAGGTCCTATTAAATGAAACTTGGACTAAAGGGTTATCAAGTATCCCCAATCATGTGAGGAAAATTTCAGGTCACAAAGTCAAGGTCAAAGGTCATTTCAGGTCAACAAACTTAGACTATGTTGTGGCATCATCATCAAAAACTTAACCTGAGGTTAAGTTTTTGAATTTGTAATATAATTTTGAAAGTATAAGTTCTTATTCAATGAAACTTAGACTAAAGGGTTATCAAGTATCCCCAATCATGTGAGTAGAATTTCAGCCCACTAGGTCAAGGTCAAAGGTCATTTCAGGTCAACAAACTTAACTATGTTGTGGCATCAGGCTAAGATTTTTTAATTGTTATCATAATTTTGAAAGTATACATTCCTATTCCATGTAACTTGAACATAAGGGTTATCAAGTATCACCAATCATGTTATTAGTCTTTTAGGTGACAAAGTAAAGGTCAAATGTCATTTCAGGTCTGGAAACTTAGACTTTGTTGTGGCATCAACATCAAGATTTTGAAATTTTAGCATAATTTCAAAAGTGTTTGTTCAAATTCCATGAAACTTGTACCCAAGGGCTATCAAGTATCACTAGTCATGTGACACAAATTCCAGGTCACAAAGTCAAGGTCAAAGGTCATTTTAGGTCAGTAGACTTGGATTATGTTATCAAAATTTAATATGAGAATTAATAAATAAATTGTTGTTATTTTTTCATATTTCATGAAAGTAAATATTCGAATCATTCAAGTACTTTCCCATGAATATTCTAATAGTAATTTTAGTATTCGATCCCAGGCCTAGTATGTACATGATCAGTTACAGCTAGGTGACAATATTGATGTTTGGATAATATATACTGGAGTATATCTCATAATAATGTTCTCATTATGCTAATGAGACGTGATGTGATGTAGATGGGTTCTACCTTCCAATTGTTTTTACACAAAGTGCTGAAAAATCCTCTTTTCTTAAAAAGTTTATTAGATAACTTTATTTGTAAATTACTGACAAGCATTGAAACATTTGTAGTCTTACCCATACACTAAATCTCATTATATTGTATTCTTATGATACAGTAAATAATTATTCTGATGATTCGTAATCAATATTCACTTCAAAATGCTTATTATATTCAGAGGATTTCATTTTCGGGGGTCTGCAAATGGGCCACCCGCCTATAAAAATAATGTCCCAACCTCAACTTTTCATCATATCGAATGCGTAATGCCGAATTGCGTAATGCAGGCGAGACCGCCGAGAGCGTTTCACTTGTTGACAATTATAGTTTGTAAGTATTGACAAAGTATAGACAAAAATGACACCGAAATATTTGAACGTATTTTAGACCTATATAGAATATACGAAAAGAGTTATGTCTTAGGCCCACCTACAGTTACGTAAGAGTTACGTAAGAGGAACAATGAACGTGGCCGAGGGTCAAGTTCGTTGTCATGGTTATAAACTCCAACAATAGAAGAGCGGAGGTAAGGTATTTGGGTGCGTGCCGTCATAAGCTTGTACAGGGCGAGCGCGGATTACGCTGCTCCCAATGAAGTACCAGCAGTATCAGTATTTGTGTATAGAAAGGTCTCAGCGAAAGTCAATATCTATGGGACAGACACCGCGGAACTGTATACACTGCTATACAAATTTCTTGTGAGAGATAACTTGACATGTCTATGAAAAAGTACAATTATAGTGAATAATATGAAAGTACACAAAACAGGAGCAATGGGTAATGATAGTATATACTTTGGAAATACCCTCAAATCAACTAGTTTAGTGAATTAGTGGCAGAGAAAGGCAATTTAAGGCTTGTAAAGACATCATTTACCTGCCTATATTGGGAACCTGGTATACCAGGTTCCCGTCTGTGAGTGCGCTCCACGGGAACCTGGTATACCAGGTTCCCGGAAGGAATGGGTTAATACCTCCCTACCTTACAGCTTTCAATGAAATTGAAGCACAAGGGGATAGAATGACATGTATATTTTTAAAAGGGTTTTCTTTTTTCCTATTTTTTGTCCAAGTATTACTTTTCTTTGCATGGATGTCCCTCTTCCTATTTAATACTCATTTCTAATTGTATTCATGCAGACAAGGCAAGCTACAGCTGAAGAAATGGAAACTTGCCATTTGTAAGTATCTCTCTAAAGGCTTAATAAAGTATAAAAAATGTCTTCAAATGGGCAACAATGATGTTTTTCATTTACTGTTACTTTATTCCAATTAACAGTCATTTTCATGTACATATGTTATTTGACTGAAAGGCCATGAATAAAGAATAACCACGCACACTGCTGTGCATCGCATAATTAGAAATTGTTCTATAGTACTGGAAACTATTGCATGCTTTTGCATGAAAAAACGTGGGATAGTCTCAGTAAATGAATCATACATGACCGTGTTCGACCGATTATTTGATTAGGATCTAGGAGTGATTTGTATAAACATGCATGTCGTATGTTACTGTAAAATAATATTATAATGTACAAAGAGGATTCCCTGTATTATTATTATTCTAACAGAGCTGACATGATCGGAGATATCAAAGAAACCAGCAAGCACACAGCTAGAGAACTGATTGATATACAGGATAAGTTTAATTCTTCGAGGTATAGCAGAGACATCTATGTTCATCCAGTAAGTAAAACTCCATTCAGGGACATCTTTATTAACCCAGTGAGTATTACAAATTCTCTTCATATTGACGTCAGCATTCATCTGTATTATACCGGCAGCCAGTCAGAGCTTGTTAGTTTCCCAGTTCTTTTCTTCTTTTAGTTCTTTAGTTAGTAATTTTTGCAAAAAGTTACCTTTATGAATGCAAGATGAAAAGCTTCAGCATGTTGTTATTCATTGCTATTTTCATCTGTCTGTGCTTCTGTGCTCTGTCACTAATAAAGTTTTCCAGCCCATGGATAGTTTTCGTAAGCCGAAAGAGATACAGCGTGTCTTTATTCATTGCTATTTCTATCTGCATGTGCATTTATTCTCGCGCATAAATGCTTGTCGCCTCATCTGTAGTTTTGATAAGCCTGAAAAACTGTCCATCAGATTTCTTTGATTTAGCTAGATAATCACTATATATTAGCTGTTGTGAAATTTGTTCTTGTTCTTGAAGTGAAGTTTTTTAGTGTAAAAAACGATTAGATCACTGGGCCCTGTCTTATAAACAGTTGCGATTGATAAGAGGACTTGCAATTGACTTGGATCAATCGCAACTCTTTATTAGATGGGGCCCTGGTCACTATCCAAAATTTTCTCCTGCTTTTTTTGCGATTTTTTTTCTCTTTTTTCTTTCTGTAACTAACATTATATAGTGAATTAGAGTAAAAGGCTTTTCTGAAATTGTCTATATGCAAAAGATGTACAGGACCACACTCTTATTTTATAGATAAGCAAGTTTAGTAAAACTGCAATTTTCTGACAGTGCTCAACTGTAGGAGCAAATGTAGATATAGAGGTTGAAAAGGTTAAACGTTATTAGTAAGTGTTGTACAGTCTGTTTCACCCGAAGGCTCATCAGCAACTAAATACATTTAATACAAGGCAATGTTAAATACACTTGTGTGCAGTCAGGCAAGGATACAAAAGAGACATAATAATACCCTAGTAAGGGCGAATATAAGAATACAATAGTGGAATTAAGGGGCTTAAAGGTGAGGGGAGGTCATGGTGGTTGGGGTGGGGGGTTAACCATACCATATTCAGAGAGTAGAAACTCAATGTTTACATGTGGAAATGAGTTCAATTCTAGAGTTCAGGATGGTGGATTTCACAGCAGTGATAATGTGGTACTTTTCCCATAGGCAGAGGTTGCAGCGATTTGTTCTCGGTGAGTATGGTTGAGCATGCCGGATAATTCTCCATGATATTGTGTAGGGGGTCCCGTCGTCTTTCAGCATCCAGGTATGTTTGCTTAGCTCGGTCTGGTATCTCTTTTCTTGGTGGGTGAAGCTTGCTTTGTGAGTTACATATCTGGCTTTGAAGGAGGTGGCTGTGAGTCCAACGTAGAGTTTCTCGTCATTGGGGGTCACAACCTTGGCTTCATAGATGATATTTTTGGTTGTGCATTTTCCTGGAAAGGGGCAGTCCTCTTTCTTTCTGCAGTTGCAGGTTTCTGGGTCTTGCTTGGGGTTGTGGTTGATGACTTTATTGTTGTAGGCCTTGGTTATGGTTGCTATATTATCCATGCAGCTATAGCTGATCTTCAGTGTGTTTCTATTGCAGATTTTTTGTAGTTGGTGTCCCTTTGGGAAGTGCTGGTCTATATAGATAGATATCCTATTCCAGTACTATAAATGGTTTAGTTTTATACATATATAGATAGAGTTTGATAGCATCGAAGTAACAAGGGTGATTAGCAGTTTGGCATTTCAATATAGAATGACATAGATACTAAAAATACAATGCTAAAAAGTACAAATTTCTCTGATGATTCTGAAGCTATCCATCTCTTTGATTTTTTTTTCTTTTGCATTTTAGTCACAATATTTGCTTTATTTCAAAGCAACTTAATAATAATAATAATAATAATCTGGATTTATATAGCACTTAATATGAAAAACCGTCTCTAAGCGCTTTACAAATATTATTACCCAGTCATTGGATTCATTCACGCACAATGTACACCATCTCGGGAGTATTTTCCATATGGTCACCGTGAGGGCATATGGCAATTACTAACACAAAAGGCTTTTGTCATCCTACCAGGTCCCCATTTCTCTCCTGGGTATGGAGTGGCAAATGTAAATTAATGTCTTGCTGTCATTCTTCAGTGTCCTATTTGACCCATATCTTGTTGTTTGTTCCTTAGGATACCTACCTGAGCGCATCGGTGGCTGCAGGGTGTACTCTCAACCTTGTAGATGCTGTGCTTTCAAACCAGGTCAGTATCTCCCATCATAAATGTATTGTCTGCTGAGAGATAGAATGGCTGTTAACTCGTACCAATTCACCTGTAATTTAATACCGCCCTCATGGCTTTCAGTAGACTATGTCTTTTACGGTATAATGATTGTTGTGCTCAGTAGGGGGAATTCCCCTTTTCTGTATTTTAAGAAGTGATGTTTTGATGACACTGTCTATTCCGAGGGCAGCTAATCTTTACCCAAAATTTATTTGTACCTTCTTTAGATTGATTTTATTGTTCGCCATCTCTTGTCTTCTTCATTCAAACAGAAATGGGTATATGCATGTATAATGAAGTTTGTTCCTATGGCAATGCTTAATTCACAACAAAATATATGGTTATTGTAGAAATCTTCAAGTTTCTCTGTTATTTATTTATCTATCAAATAGGTCTTGAATGCAGTTGGAATTGTAAGGTAAGTTAATTTCATAAATGGGAATAATGATGCAATCGTTGATGGGAAATGATATACCAGAAGAGATGACAGTATTATTCATGCAAATTCCAATTTTCTGTTTGTTTTGTATACATGTACATTTAGTAGATTTTGTTTGGCTGAGAGTGTGCTAAAATACTTTCATTTATTTTTTGCTTTCTCTTCTTCTCATATTTAACCTTCCAAGTCCATAACGAATCTGTCCCAAAAATTTCACAAGAACTTAGGAAACAATGAGAAAGATGAACATTTATGTTTCAAGCCTGGTCATTAAATTTGGGTGCTCTTTTATGCGATTCAAATATTACAGTTATCACAATTTGATATTCATTACATAAAGGACCATTGTGTATTCTTTATTTCATAGACCACCGGGCCATCATGCTGATAGTAAGCTGGCATCTGGATTCTGCTTCTTCAACAATGTTGCTATCGCTTCAAAGTATGCTCAGAACAAGTATGGTGTCAAAAGGTATATATACATGTATATATAGTTTTATACCGGTGTGTTGGCTCAGTCAGTAGAGCGTCCGCCTCACAACCGGGAGGTCGTGGGTTCGAACCCCGGCCGCGTCATACCAAAAGACGTTAAAAGATGGGAGTCGCTGCTACCTTGTTTGGCGTTCAACAATAAGGGGATAGAGCAATGTCGATCTGGCGCTGCTCAGTGGCTGCCGGGCTCACGATCAATTGGGCACACAGAATTTCCATTTTCGGTTTAATAAAATTTGGAGTGGACTTTAAAAGATTATTATTATTATTATTATTATATATGTTTCTTATTCCATATCAAAACTTGAATTCTTTAAAACACTGTTTTGAATAATCTTAGTGTGAATGTATGTTTGCAATTATCTCTTTATCTGCACTCTGACACATATCACTTTAATACAAGCTCTCTCTTTTAAAAGTGATTTTTTATCCAAAGAGAAGACAAGCTGAAAGGCCAATAAAAAATGTGAGATGTCATTATGGTGTGAAAACCCCTACTGCACTATAGAGGAAAGAATCACACCTGTATAGAGTTCTTATCTTATCTAGTACTTAATTTTTTTTTTTTTTTTAAATATATTCTGCAGAATTTTAATTGTTGACTGGGATGTTCACCATGGTAACGGAACTCAGAGAATCTTTGAGAATGACCCGTCAGTGCTCTACATGTCACTTCATCGGCATGACAATGGTATGTTCTACCCTATCGGACCAGAGGGGGCAGCAGATCAAGTAGGAAAAGGTGACGGACAAGGCTACAATGTCAACATTGCCTGGAATACAGTAAGTTAATGGAATATGACTAAGAGCTTTTTGTTAAGATGAGATTAAAATTGCCTTTCTGTAACATTTCTTTTGACCCCCGCTTTTTGTCATCAACTGAATTCTAATGCAAATGACATCAACTCCAACCAATAGATGATGTGCAGAAGATTCAAGAGATGCGTAATCTCTATTACGTACTGCACATGAACATCAGCTATTAAAGTAGGTACTATGTACATGTTACAATATATAAAGTACTTCTTGAAGCAACTGTCCCATTTTTCTACAAATGATTTGACTCTCATTGATGGTATGTAATTGTCTTTCTCAATTAGTTTACTGTTGATTCTTAACCAGGAGGAGGTACAACATGTAATTTTTGTTTCCTTTTATTTCTTCATCCAACTGTCTAGGGTAACAAGGGCTTGATGGGAGATGCTGAATACCTAGCTGCCTTTCATCATATCATCATGCCGCTCGCATACCAGGTATGTACTCATATCATTTGTTTGGCGCCAGAAGGGCATTAAGTCTGTCTAAAATTAAATGCCTTAATGCCCTTCTGGCTTCAAACAGACAATGTAAAGTCATCAGTGATGTGAGCTTTGGCTGAAAATTCAAGTGTTTATTTTCAAATTGGCTGCTGATTATTCGAAGGGGATAGAAATGAAATTGAAATCTAGTTTTGTGTCATTTTCAACGACTTACTGGATGACTGCTGTGTTTTTACTTCTCTAGTATCTTGTTATTCTTTTTGTCAACCCCCCTTCCCTCTCTCCTTCACTCCCTTCTCTCCTCTCTCTTTCCTCGATCTTGAACTCTTTGACTCTCCTTCTGTTTGTCTATCTCTTTTCTCTCCCTCTATTATTTCTTTATTTCTATTTTTCTCTCCAACAATCTTTCCCATTCTCTATTAGTCCCATTGTCTATGTATCTATTTTCCTGTGGGTCTATCCTTCCCTCCCTCTATCCCTCTCTCTCCCTCAATCTCTCACTCTCCCTCTTGCTCTCCCCCTCTTTCACACTCTGTCCTACAAACTCTCTCCTGCACATTCTCTCCTACACTCTCTCTCTCCTACACACTCTTTCCTACACACTCTCCTGCACACTCTCTCCCGCACAGTCTCTCCTACACACTCATACACACCTATTTTTTCTTCCCCTTTGTAACTATGTAGTATCTGTATGTTTTCTTTTCAGTTCAACCCAGAGTTAGTCTTCATTTCAGCTGGTTTTGATGCTGCTATGGGAGACCCACTGGTGAGTGTTCCTGCTTGTTTCATTAAAGCTCTTTTCTCTCTTGATTTCGTCGCCTAGGTGGCAGAAGGGCGTTGGCTCGAATATTAGGTCAAAAATGAAGCGCTAAGCAGAAGGGCGTTAGCACTAAATCGCCTCAAACTTTTATAAAACTGACTTATTTCCGAAAAAAAAATTGTGGTCGTGTTCTACCATAACATTTCTATTAGTCTTTTAAGTTTTAAGCCATTTTTCGGGACGGAAAGCAGTTCAAATATAATGCGAATAATTTGAAAAGTAGTTTTCGAGTCGCTCACGCGCTAACGCCCTTCTGCCAGCCGGGCGACGATTTGTTTGTGACAATCTTTACTACTACTAATAATAAATGTAACTTATATAGCGCCAAGTAGTACAATCATGTAATTTTACCTTTCATTCAAGACAATCCTCTGTGTTTATGTAAATCACTTGCATTTACATTATAAAAAACATTTGGGTATTAAAGAAATATTAGATGAAAATCTATATCTTGTGTGAATAATTAATGCGCATTTCTACTAGAGGCAATGCTTTTCCTGCAAGACTATTCAATGTTTTTGTAAAGATAAATGACTGGAAATCAAATACATTTACATCATGCATTATTATAGATATATTGACTGCTATGAGAGGCATGGCTGTTTCTATAGGCTCTCGGGCACATTACATCCTGCTATGACCTCGAGGCGCGCTGCGGCGGGATGTAACATCCCCGAGAGCCAGTATAGAAACGGCTATGTCTCGAATATTAAAGCAGTCCATACATCTTTTATATACCGAATTCACAAAAAAATCTACAAAGAATTCTTACCTTATCCTTTTCTTGAGTAAAGATTGGTTAAAATATCACAGAAAATCTCTGACACTGTCTGTTAATCTTCGCTGGAAAGTTGACTGAATGTTACGACCATTCGGGAATTGCATACACACTGCACTGTACGGTATCTGCGCTCGCACAAAGAAAACTTTTTACACGTAAACCAATGGGGATTTCAGCAAAATTTAACTATGCGGCCCGTTACCCGAGGCAACGGGCATCTTTCCCATTAATTATTGACTGTTAGGCGGGCATGGCTAAAATCACGACTCCAATTTCAACCAATCAGATGACTAGATTTAGTCAACATACTAAAGAGAGGTATATAAAAAATGTTATCAGATTGTTAGATTTTGTTACCAGCTATTTATAGACCATTCAGTGTGTTTTTGTATTGACAAATGACTGCAAATCAAATGCATTTACATCATTCATTATAAAAAGGTTATCAGATAGATAATCTTTGTTATCGGCTATTTATAGATGCATATAAATGTCTGTTTGAATAATTAATGGTCATTTCTTCCATCCCAGGGGAATTGTTTGGTATCGCCAGAAGGCTATGGTCGCATGACCCATATGCTTAGCAGTCTAGCTGGTGGGCGTGTCATCACTGTCTTAGAGGTAATGTACATGAGTCTACCAGTGAATAATTTCATTAATTTGACAGAGATGCCAACCAGTATGATTAAATCGTATTTAGTACGATAATAGGAGTGAAATACGATAATACGATTTCACCTCTTAAAATATGATTTTTCATCTTTCAAAAAAAAACAAAACAAAAAAACACACAAAACCCCATAAAAACCGTGGAATCTCATAGAAACATGTACAAGTAAATCCCTGCAACCCCAACAAAAAATTTGCTTACAATTTTCTCATTAAATTTTAATGAAAGAGCAAACATTTTACTTCACCGTTCTTACCAGTAAAACATTTTTCTGAAATTATACTAGCTCAGGGCCAACGGGCCAGTGGTAGTGTCAAGTTTTCGTGAAAACCTGATTTTTCTCTCCAAAATCTGATTTTTTAAAAAGGATATTCAGTCTGTTTTTTGTGTCAAGAGGTTGGCATCTCTGATTTGGACTAGAATTTGTTCTGTTACATTGATTCTATTGTTTTTCCTTTCCTAAATAATCCCTGTCATATTTCTTGCTGACAGTAAATCAGTAAAGTATTACTTTGATCCAGCTCAACTTTTATGACATGGATTTTCCTTGGAAGACTTCGAATTGAATTAAGGCTATGACAGTGTAATATTGGTTTCATGCAATATGGCCACTGATCCTCAATGTAATATATTTGATACATCCATGTTTTAATCATTTCAAACCATTCAAAGATCAATATTTTTCAATGTTACATCTCAAGTATTGATTTTGTTTAGGCATTCAATAAATAGAGTTTTCTGTTGATAGTTGATTGTGTTCTTAAGTGCAGATGTATGTCATTAGCTGAACAACTTGACTGGGGATAGGCCCTATGAAGTACATCGCACTTTATAGGGCATGCATATTTTGTTCTTTTGAGGTGCAGGTTAAATGAAATTATGCCCAAAGTTTAAAACTCATAACATAGCTTTGTCAACATGGGTTCATGTGTAGGTCCCTTTACGTATTAGCCACTGTATATGGTATGCAGTAATGAGAAAAATTGTTTTCCCATTCTTTTTTATACCAGGGAGGGTACAACTTGAACTCCATAGCTGTATCCATGGCGATGTGTACCCGCATCATGTTGGGTGACCCATGTCCCGACCTTTCACCTGGTATCCCATCATGCTGTGGGATGCAAGCAATCTACGATGCTGCCAAGGCTCTTGAGAGGTTTTGGTCATCCATGAAAGATCAAGGTAACGAAACAGACCTATTTCTCTTTACAGTAACTTTCTTTTCTCAATTTATCTATCTCTCTTTTTCCTACTCCATCCTGTCTGTCATCTTTCTGTCTTTCTTTCTCTTTTCTCTTTTTGTGTGTGTGTCTTTTCTGCTCTTTTTGCTCTGCGTGTAGTGAATTAGCATTTACATCCCTCATCTGATTCCAATGACCGGGGTAATAGTATATCTGTAAAGCGCTTAGAGACATTGTATTACCGGTAAGCGCTATATAAAAGCTGAATATTATTATTATTATTATTATTATTATTATTATCTATATACATGTATCTTTTTTGGTCTTTATCTCCTGGTCCCTTTTGCCTGTCTCTTTCTCTCTGTAATATATGTTCTCTGTATCCATCCGTCTTTATCATTCAATATCTTTCTGTATCTCTTTCTCTCTGTAATATATGTTCTCTGTACCCGTCCGTCTTTATCATCCAATATCTTTCGTTATCTCTTTCTCTCTGTAATATATGGTCTCTGTATCCATCTGTCTTTATCATTCAATATCTTTCTGTGTCTCTTTCTCTCTGTAATATATGTTCTCTGTATCCATCTGTCTTTATCATTCAATATCTTTCTGTGTCTCTTTCTCTCTGTAATATATGTTCTCTGTATCCATCTGTCTTTATCATTCAATATCTTTCTGTATCTCTTCCTCTCTGTAATATGTTCTCTGTATCCATCCGTCTTTATCATTCAATATCTTTCTGTATCTCTTTCTCTCTGTAATATATGTTCTCTGTATCCATCCGTCTTTATCATTCAATATCTTTCTGTATCTCTTTCTCTCTGTAATATATGTTCTCTGTATCCATCCGTCTTTTTCATTCAATATCTTTCTGTATCTCTTTCTCTCTGTAATATATGTTCTCTGTATCCATCTGTCTTTATCATTCAATATCTTTCTGTATCTCTTTCTCTCTGTAATATGTTCTCTGTATCCATCCGTCTTTATCATTCAATATCTTTCTGTATCTCTTTCTCTCTGTAATATATGTTCTCTGTATCCATCCGTCTTTATCATTCAATATCTTTCTGTATCTCTTTCTCTCTGTAATATGTTCTCTGTATCCATCCGTCTTTATCATTCAATATCTTTCTGTATCTCTTTCTCTCTGTAATATATGTTCTCTGTATCCATCCGTCTTTATCAATCAATATCTTTCTGTATCTCTTTCTCTCTGTAATATATGTTCTCTTTATCAATCAATATCTTTCTGTGTCTCTTTCTCTCTCTTCCTTTTTCTCTTTTCTGTTCTCTCTTATAGTGTCTATTTTCTTTCTCTTTCTCATCCGTTCATTTTCTCTGTCTTTCTCAAATCTTTCTGTCACTCTCTTTTCTTCCTCTACCTTGTATTTTTTTCACCTTTTGGAGGTTCTATTCATTCTCAATTTAACATGTATATATTAATTTGATTTTTTATTAATAAACTGGTTTACTAACATATTCAAATTCAATGCATACTTTTTAAACAAAGGTTGTTCTTGACAACCTATAAGCTTGCCCGAGGCTTGCCCGACATAGCAACAAGTAATGTATGCAGACTGGATTCCAAGAATTGTAGTTCATTCATTAATGACAAGTTAATGGAAAATTAGACTCGTCACTCGGTCCCACGGAAAGAACCATCCATAAATATGAATATGTTTAATAAACCGGTCTATTGTCATCCCTTTTTCTAATACTCTTTCCCCTGTCTAAATTCCTTCTTTTCTTAAAGATAAAGACCAGTTCTGGTCATGCGGTTGCATTGTGAAAGAAACGATGTGGAATCGATCAGAAAAGGTTGATCATCTAGCATATAAGTATTGGTGTGTACTGCATGGTTCTGGAATCATCAAAATGATAAGAAATTTGGCCCAGTCTTGGTAAAGTTACAAGCACTGTACACATAAAGATGTATATGGGACTACGCGACCACGTCGCGATATCTATTTGGTCCCAATAGATATAATAATTTACCAAATATATCAATGAGCAGGCGGTTTCCCGGCAAAATTTGTATCATCACGTATTAGTCAAAACATATTCTTTCACATGATTGGTAATGAGAGCTTCCATTTCATTTTTTTGGGGGCGTTTCCAAAACTGGTCTTTACCTTTAACCCTTGTGATGCCCCTCCTTCTCTGTACATTTCTGTACAATGATTTCATTACAAAAATTTTTACAAGCGTTAATTTGTTATGCTATCGCCACACTTTTAATTTTTCTTGTTCATGCAAATATGTACATAACAGTAGCATAAAATTTGAGCATTAGCAATTCAGTAATTCAAATTCATGATGATCGTTGCATGCAGGGCAATTTATGTATACAAAGGCAATAGTTCTTATTTACAAATTCCATTAATCGCACTTCTAGTGTAAATTTGACATGACACATTTCATTATAATGTAGACAAAAGACATATGATTTGTACATTACATTTTTGTGTGTGGGTGTAATTAAAAATATAGATGTACATTTGTGATACTTGAATTGCACAATTCTAATATTGCATGGTTATTATATTTATTCCAAAGAAAAGTGTGTCATGAAAAATTATATTCTCATCAAGTGTACCATCATTCTGTCTCGTATCCTTTCACTTCATGTTCAAAGTGATTCTCAGTTGTTAAAGGGAACCAAAACCTTCATCCTAAGTTACCTTTATTGTAAAGTTTAAACGATTTGAATAAGATTAGTGAAAAATTGAACAAAATCAGGCAAGGTATAAGGAAGTTAAAGCTAAAGAAATAACTTGTCACCAGAGGGCGATATTTAATTTGATGACATTATTTGTGGACAACTCTCCATGCCTTCTGATCATGGAATTTCACAATTCGTTCATTTTCTTCGTATTCATTTGTGTTCAATATCGTACTTCATAAAATGTGAAGTAGAATATCATTCTGCATTCTATATCTTGTTTTCAGGGGAGTAGATTATCTCAATCACAAGAAAGAAGGAAAAACATGAAATTCCATGATCAGAAGGCATGGAGAGTTGTCCACAAATGATGTCATCAAATTAAATATCGCCCTCTGGTGACAAGTTATTTCTTTAGCTTTAACTTCCTTTTACCTTGCTTGATTTTGTTCAATTTTTCACTAATCTTATTCAAATCGTTTAAACTTTACAATGAATGTAACTTAGGATGAAGGTTTTGGTTCCCTTTAATCAATAAGTGGGGCTGAAATTACAGTATCTTTTGCAAGTCTCTCAACCGTGATGTTATGTTTGTGAAATATACCATGTACATAGTCAATTACAGTATATACTTTACGGTAGCAACTCTTTAAACTTGTGGTAGCAGCATTAAAGGTGACATTACACAGCATTGAAGTACACATAATCACTTACATACTTTTTTTTAAAGCATTGTTCACATATTTGCTATATATATTTTGATTTTCAGTTGGTTTCTTAGAGACGATGGTTCTTAAAGAAGATGAAAGTAGCACTGAAGATAATGATACAACTCAAACAGACTCTACCTCTTCTTTAAAGTAAGTTTGCTTGGATTTTTATGCTTAATTTTTTTGCTGTAATTAGTTACACATGTCATGTAATAAAAGCTTAGGGTGTTTCTGTTTTTTGTGTGCAATGTTTTCAGAAAATTTAATAGTACTGTGCTAAATGCCATAGTGGAATAATAATTGGTTATTCTTTGAATGTTCATCCCGGTCTCATTTGAAGGATGTTGTGGTTGTGTGATAACTAAGTGGTTATGCTTTCACTGCGCCACAAAGACAAGTTGGCAAATGCTCTGCGGAAATGCCTATTCATAAAGACATAGAGCACAGGATTGAGGCAGCTACTGAACCAACAGCACATCCCAGCGAAGAAATGCATGTCTAGGATTTTGACCTCAGGGTCGATGAGATTGGTGAGTATGTAGGGGAAGTAACACGCGATGAAGATGATGAAGATAGCAATCATCATGCGCGTGAAGGAGAGATCTTCACGCACACACCTCTTGCGTTGCTGTCCTCCTCCCATCTCGGATACATTAGATAGGGCAGGCAACTGCATGTTGTGGTCATTTATCCGCCTGTTGCTTGCCTGGACGATGCAGAAGATACGAAGGTAGAACGTGACAATGAACGCTGTAGGAAGGATAAGGGCTGAGACCATGAAGAAACGGTTATAGGAGGAATTCTGGCGAAGAATGGTGCATGTAAGCGTCTTGGGTTCGTAGCCGATACCACCCCACACTCCAATAATAGCTGGAAACAAGAAAACAAGAGGAAGCATCCAAGCAATAGCTATCAGACCGCTGATGAACAGATACTTTGTGAATAAGCGATTGTATATGGCGGTGTGACGAATCTTGAAGTATCGGCTAAGAGCGATCGCTGCAAGACACATCAGCGTAGCGCCTACAAACGTGAAGAGAAGCGTGGCATAGATTTTGCAGTAGGTCTGTCCCAATATCCATGCGTTGTGAGTGTATACAGTCAGGAGCACGGGGAGGATAGTAGTGCAGTACAGAATATCGGACACGCAGAGACTGACGATGTAAAGGTTCATGGTGTTTGCCCGCAGTCGCTTGCTCTTTGCTACAGCCAGAATAGTGAGTAGGTTCCCTCCAGATCCTACTACAATGATAGGTATACCCACAGTATATGCAATGATCTGTATGTACTTTGGATATGTGACTACCGATGCTCCCTCTTCCATTTCCATGGATACTGCATCACTTGTCATCCCGGTATCCAAAACCAAGGTAGTGTCCATCCTTTCGGTCATGAGCGATGTCATGGTTTGTTCAGAAACGAGTGTTGTGAATGATGCCATGACTTCAGAAAGGAGTAAAGAAAATTCTACAAGTATGACCTTTTTTCACCCTTTCGATTGTAGTCCACAAGTGCTTGTCTTATGGGAAAACGATTTGGTCCACTGTCTAAAATATTTTAATCGACAGATCATGTGCAGTCTTCTGCTATTGGAGGCTGTGAGTTCCTGTGCCCACTGATTCTATAAGTTTGCATGTACATGTCAGGGAAAAATGATCTCCTGTTGATTTGACAACTGCATTTGTTTCCTCTCACATGCTGAAGAAAACTGTAAAAGTGAAGACAAAAAAAGGAAAGAGAGGGAAGAGGAGGGAGGAAGAGAAAGGGGTAAAATTAAATTAAGAATTTTACAATGCATAGTGAAAAGTATGAGTATTTAAAGAATATTTCTACTTCAGTTTTGGTAGGATTACAGAGTCCTGTTGATACATGAACCAAGATATACTGTATGCTCTTATTTAAATTAGTCTCCGACATGACATTGTAATTGCAGTCCCTCAGATCTATCTCATGGCCTCCCAAAACACCTGTCCATTATGTTACTTCCTTCAACTTTGTAAAAGAGTAAAAGAGAACCTCAGTATTTTTTTTTTTAACGGTATTAGTGTCGATTTTTATGCCTCCGCCCACCAAAGGTGGTGCTGGAGGCATTATGTTTCTCGGTCGTCCGTTCGTCCGTCCGTCCGTCTGTTCTGCTTTTTCGTTATCGCGAATTCTCAAGAACCACTTAAGCTATGAACTTCAAACTTGATGATAGTATGTTTCACCATAGGAAGAAAATCTCATTACATTTTTGAGTAACTAGGTCAAAGGTCATAGAGGTCAACTTATGAAATTCCAGGCATTGGCCTTGTTAGTGCGATATCTCAAGAACCACTAGAGATGTGAGGCTCAAACTTGTTGATAATATGTATCACCATAGGTAAATGATCTTAATAGATTTTAGGTTAGTAGGTCAAAGGTCACAGAGGTCAACTTCTGACATTCCAACTAATAGCCTTGTTTTCATGATATCTCAAGAACCGCTTGAGAAATGAGGCTCAAATTTTATGATGGCATGTATCAACGTTGTAAGATGATCTGACAGGATTTTGGATACATAGGTCAAAGGTCAAAGGTTACAAAGGTCAATTTCTGAAATAACAGTTTTTATCTAGAGGTATGGGGTTCAACTTGGTGATAGTTTGTATCATCATTGCAAGACAATCTGATTACATTTTTGGTAAGTAGGTCAATAGTCAAAGGTCAAATAGGTCATTTTCTGAAATTACACGTTGTATCCTTTTTATCGCGATTTCTTAAAGGGGAAGTCCACCCTGATAATTAGTTTGTTTTAATACAAGGAGAAAAATGAGAAGAACAGATTGTGAAAGTTTAAGAAAAATCGGACAATAAATAAGAAAGTTATGGATGTTTTAAATCCATAACTTTTCATGAAATACATTTACATAAGAAAGAACAAAATACAAAAATGAAAGAATGAATGAATGTCTGTCTTCAAAATGCAAAATTGAACAAATGGGATTTAAGGTTGCTCTTAAAATCTGTGAGTCAAATTGGCATCACGGTCTCTAATACTGTTTTCACACTGGTAAAATTTTGCTTAACCCTGGACTATAGGTGGGGTTAAAGGGAGGTCTTAGCCCCACCTATAGTCCGGGGGTTAGGCTTATTCCACTTTCTGTTCAGACACAAATTTACAAAAGTGGGCTAGCCCCACCTATAGTACAGGGTTAGTTGGCCCTGCAAAAAAGCAGGGCTAACCCCGCAATTGTGGTGCTAACTCCACAATTGCAGTGCCAAGCAAATGAATGAGAACAGAAATTAAAAATAGTCCGGTACTACGCAATGGAGCGAATTAATGAATATTCACACTGTACAGCTAGTATGGGGCTTAACGAGTTGCAGTGAGAACAGCATGAATTTTCTTATTCCGGGATAGGCGCTTAGTACAGGACTAAAAAAAGCGTGTGTGAAAAGCCAAAAAGGTTAGTCCGGGGTAAAGGATAGTACGGGGCTAAGCAAAATACGGGGCTAAGCAAAGTACGGGGCTAAGCAAAGTACGGGGCTAAGCAAAACAAGTGTGAAAAGAGTATAAATATGATGTCACCCCCTCACATCTTCAATTTCTGAAAATAAAGGTTTTTAGCTTTGCTATCGCAATATCTAAAGGCCCTATCTCACTGAGCGGTGAATGCTTGCGAACGTAGCAAATTTGGGGTTTCGCCATGGTTCGTAAAAGGTTGCAAATGGTTCGTTAAAGGTTGCAAGAAAGTTCGCAAACAGTTTTCATTGTCGCAAACAGTTTTTCTTGTCGCAAACACTTTCGCAAACATTCGCTCAAATGTTGCTAATTGTCGCTAAACATCGCTAAAAGTCGCTAAATGTCGCAAAGGCGAACCCTAAAGAGTTGGCGAATCCAAATTCGCTACGTTCGCAAAAATTCGCTGCTCAGTGAGATAGGCCCTTAAACATGATAACAGTATTACTATAGGAAGATGATCCAATTACATTTTGGGGCTAGTAGGTCAAGATCATAGTCGTCAGTTGACATTTGACTATAGACTTTTTGTTTTTTAATTGTGATATGTTATGAATAATTTCATCCATTTTCTATACTGAAATTAGAGCAGAGGCAAATAAGAGACGCAGTCGCATTTGTCTTGTTGAGAAATTGATTTAAGCGGAGAAAATTTTACAGTTGTCCAGTTGTGAGTTTTACAGTTATTGGTAGGCAGTTGTAATTTTGTTGTTGTTGATGATGGGTGAAGCACTCTTTACTGTCAAACATATAATTATCTCATTTAATTCATATTAGATCATTTAATTCAATTCCTATTTCATATAGAAATCCGAAATTTATTCATGTTTATAGTATTGCACATTTATACAAAATGTAGAAAATGGTCACATACAGGACATTATGAATTAGCATGATATGTTTTGATTGGTTGATATCTTGATCAATCAAAAAGGAATGTATTGAAACTGTTTTTACATGGAATATGCATCATCTTGACAAAGCAAAAGCAAACAAAAATATACATTTTATTTTTACAAGATAATCATAACTTTGACACATTATATGTAGCCAGAATGATATCACAAAATATAAAGAGAGAAAAAAGAGATATATAGAGTGAGAGAGGGAGGGAAGAAAGAGAGGATATAAGACCTTGTACATTGTATCTATGTCAGTCAAGGCTGTCTATATTAAAGTAAAAGAGGAAAATATGACAGAAAACAGAGAAAAAGCACGCTTAGAATAGAAGTACAGCATTTTTAAGTGTTCTTGATTTCCTGAGTTCCATCAAAGGAAATATGTTACTCAGATACATACTACTTAATGGATCTCAAGGGAATACCCAATGTACTTAAAGGTAAAGACCAGTTTTGGAAACGCCCCTCTCTCAAAAAGATGAAATGGAAGCTCTCATTACCAATCATGTGAAAGAATATGTTTTGACTAATACGTGATGATACAAATTTTGCAAGGAAAGTCGGGAAACCGCCTACTAATTGATATATTTGGTAAATTATTATATCTATTTTGACCAAATAGCACGTGGTCGCGTAGTCCCATATACATCTTTCTGTGTACAGTGCTTGTAACTTTACCAAGACTGGGCCAAATTTCTTATCATTTTGATGATTCCAGAACCTTGCAGTACATACCAATACTTATATGCTAGATGATCAACCTTTTCTGATCGATTCCACAATGTTTCTTTCACAATGCAATTGCATGACCAGAACTGGTCTTTCTCTTTAAAACTAGCTGATGAAAATCAAGCACAGATCTAGGTGAAACCATTACAACTTAGGTCACATGTTCCTCTGATAATTCCTTGATTTGAGATGTATTCCACTATATATATATTGGATATTAATTTCATGGTATTTCACACACCACTGAGGATATTGCAGCAGTGGAATGTGTTCTATTATTCAAGCCCAAGCCCATCATTGGGTTTGAAGACACCATGTAGTATTCTGAACTCGTTTCTGTTGAATTATACATGATATAGGTTCAAATGACAATATCTCCATTCTCCAAGCATGTGACCTTATTTATTGTCCATCCGGAGTGTTATTTCATTACTTTTAGTGTGATGTTAGATTTAACTTTCCTTGTATATATGTTGATGTAGCAAGGCTGATACCTTGCCAGAGGAAAACCAAGTATGTCAACAAGCCTGAACAATGGAATAAATTAGAAGGAAAATAGTTAAAGGGCAATCCAACCCTTGTTTGTAATAAGTTCATTTATATGTAAGCAGAAAAATAAGAGAAACAGAATGACAAAAATTTGAAATAAATCAGACAAATAAAAGAGTTATGAATGTTTGAAGTATGAGATCACTGAGTGTATGTGAATCTCAAATTGGCAATTTGGTCAGTGGATTATGACATAGACATAGAGTCATAGACAGCTCTCCTGGTAGTTGTGTACAAAAATATAATTTATTTCTGTTGTTTTTTTCTTCATGTTTTTGCCTTCTGCTTTGGGGCACAGCTCAAAATATATTATAAAGAAGGTTCATTGAAATTTGAAAAATAGGTAAATTATACCTCTGCAGATTGCTGAGAACCTTAAGAAAATGAGTAAAGTACTTTTTAAGCTCTCACTAGTGTGAGGAATACATTAAATGCAATTTTGATACCCTTTCCAGAACCCACTCACAAATTGAAATGAAGGCGATAAACACATGCGATAGTGTGACGTCAGTGAATGAAAATTCCCTACATATCACACATTCTGGACAATGTTGGATGCCCATTGCAATTTTTAGATATGGATTTAATGTTGTTTGTATATTCACCGCCAGTGGTGATATTTCCCATTATTTTGGCACTTTAAATGATACTTTCTACAAATATTTGTTTGATTTTTATGTTATTTCTGTCACATTTGAGCATAAAAATCGGAATATAAAAATCGGAATAATAATCACATATTTTGAGGGCATGTTTGCGTGTACTTGTCTGATCTCGGAGTGCGAAGGACATTTGCATGCTGACCCATTTGCATGCTGACCTAATGACTCTTCTGGAGCAAAATAGGCGACAAATTTACATAAAATTGTCCAGATATTCATTACGCAAATATATGATTAGGCCAATTAATTTATGATTTTTGATAAATTAAGTTGTAGTACCAGATAAATGGGGAAAGGGGAAATCAAGAGAAGACCGAGATCAGTCCTGTTCGCGATTCACGGCTAGCTCGATCGCCCACCGGGCTGGCTATGGCTATATGGCAAGCCAGCTATTGCGCATGTGCTGCAGGCAGGTTATATAGTACCATACGTAAGCGTACATCAGCAAAATCTTCTAGTTCTACTTCTAGGTCAAGATCTCCCAAATCTCCATTGTCATTGTCGCTGTCCGAGGTACTTCCTTCTTCTATCTCCTCAAAACTCGAAGCAAGTATGTTTTCGTCCATATCGATATTTCCAGGGGATTTTGCTGAAGGTAAATTTTGTCGGCTATGAATGGGTACGGCACTCAATGCAATGCAAGTGATTTGCACACACATGTATACTGTGCATCGCGCACCGTCATCAATCATTTAAGCTGACCGGCCCATCATTCATTCATTGACGTCACTGAAAATTTAGCTGTATTTCAATCGTTTTCAGGGTCTTGGGTGGGTTGATTTTTCGCCGATTTTAATCAACTTTCATCATTTTCGCTTGAATTCACCCGGTAAACAAATGTGATATTCTTACTCAGTGTAAGTTTACAATTGCAATGATACCAAATTCAGTCAAATTCAAAATTAATGAACCTTCTCTTTAAGCAAATTATTGTAGGTCCTTTAAAGAGAAAAAGATCCTACTGAGTCATACACTTTGAAAACATTGATATTTTAGTTATTTTGTGTGTTGGAACAAATGGGAGAGTAGTCAGGCACTTTGTCACAGTGACATTACCGATTCCATCCAATTTGAAGTTCCCATACATGTATAGTGATTACGACTGTCAACAAACAGATTTCGTTCAAACGTTTTCCAGTCTGCTTCTCTGATCTATCTGCTTTTTTTAAAGAGCAGTTTAATGCTGAGTATGGAATTTCCTTTTATTTTTGTATTTTAGTGAAAATGAAATTAATATTCCAGCAAGTGATATCCAGTCAGAATTAATTGAAACAATATTTCTGATTTCTGTCAGTATGTAGCACTGTGTAGTAGTAATGATAAGATTGATAATAAAAATGAAAATAAAAATAATAATGATGTCGATAAAAATGATAGTAATAGTAATAATAATATTAATTATAATGATTATGATAATAATGATAAAAATAACAAGAATTATCAATGATGATAATAATGATGATAATGATAACTACTTTTTTTGCAAGTACCTATTTGAAAATATATAACAATACAGTATTTCATGTAAGTATGAGTGAATGCAGTGTTTTGTATGTGTGTGTGTGTGTGTGTGTGTGTGGGGGGGGGTATGGTGACTGAATCATATTTAATTTAATTTGTTTTAACTGGGGACCCTGATCATATATTTGCTTTGTATTTTGGATGTTTACCGTAGTGCATTCTATTTTCTATTGTATGCTTTGCTTTTACATGTGGTTTAATAAATTCAATTCAATTCAATTCAACTATAATAATAATGATGATAATAACAATGATAATAAAAATAATGATAATGGTAATATATTTTTATTTTATTGTGCAATTGATTCATACCGGTAGTATGCAAATATATTCAAGTGCAATATAACAGAGAACAAAAGTAGAAATGACACCAATAATAGCACATATTATTATCATATAGATGAAGTGATGTAATTGCTCTAATTAAAAATGGGTTGATGGCAATGTTTATTTCATTGTCTTGATGGAAAGAATTTGAATTTAAGATGTACTGTAAGCAGAATATACAAGTTTTTAGATGAAGGACTCGAGGCATTGACAATGTAATTACTTTATAGTCATGCGTTGGAGCATTTGGATTATCAAATTTCCATTTTTCATTTCCTACAAAGTGGGCACTCTGAAAACCATAGGCGGCTAGCTATATATATATCTCTCACTTTCTCTCTTTTAGTGGTTACTTCATTTTTCTTTCTCATTTTTTAAACTTCTTATTTATCTTTGTGGTGTAGATATAGTTTGATTTAAAATAAGAAAATATACAGTTAAAATAAAATATTCATATCCCTTGTAAATTTGATGTTTTCGTAACACAAGAATGAAACGTGGACCGTTGAATTACTGCTGCGTACCACTCGAGTTTAACGAACTAAAATCACCTCTGAAACCGGGAGAATTTTATATATTACCAATCTATCTGCCTTCACAATGATATACTGAGCCTCATGATGAAGACATTTGGGGTTTCTTTTTCCAGGTGTAGTAATATTGATATATGAAGATTGCCTTGCAATGGATTTTTAACTCTTTCAGAACAGGAATTATTTTTAGAGCTACGGTACATTGATCACATGTTGTCCCTCAAATTAGAAACAGTCATGCTCATATATATTTATCTTTTATTGCTACATTTTCAAAATATAATGTCATGTCTCTAAAAACAATATAAATGGGCAAGAACGTTGTCACAAAGTTGAAAAAATCACCAATTTCGAAACAACAGCAATGATTTTGAATCCCTGACTATATTGCCAAATCAAGTATTTTAAAGTTTATTTTCTTTTTTTTTAAATTCCTGGCATCGAACGCAATACAGTCGTGAAACAAAGATAGATACAGTGTGTGTAGACATTTTTGCCCTTTCTACTCATTCATCTGACATATTTTTTAAGGGTTCTGAATAGGAATTTATTGAGCCAAACCATAAAATGTGGAATGATTGTCACCAAAGGGTTAGAGGCAATGATGGTCGTTAAGTTGATTGCATGCCACAGGAGAGGTAGATGTCAAACTGTTAAAAAAAAAAATTCCCCTCTACTCAAGAACAACAAGAAAACAAGATGCATGCACAGATGGTCCCACAAACAACCAATTATGGCCTTCAGGCTAGATATATTATTTAAAGTGAACCAGTAACATCGTTGAAGGTTGATGACAAAAATTTCATAATTTTTGTATGAAATCTTATAGCAATAGTGATTGGCCTTGAGGGTGACATGTGGCTCAGGTGATATAAATCTAGTCAAGGCAATATATGTCATATCGCCCTCAAGGCCATTCACTATTGCTATTATTAACAGAATTATACATCTAGAGCAAATGCATAAATATTAGTTAAACAAATAATTAGGTCTAGGTGTGAAACTTACCAACTAAAGAGTCCTGATGCTGATGTATTGTATCCAATAAAAATTCCAACAAGACATCACAAGTCATAAGAAGAAGTTTGTTCCTTCAATGTCTACCCGGTAATCAAACTTTAGAGTTTAAACAATGAAAAGACTCAGCTAAATCTGAACAACGAGTAAATTTCTAAAAAATCCAAGAACGCATTTACAACTAGTGTCGTGTAGTGCAGTTAAAGGTAAAGGTAAAAGGTAAACGCCCTCTCTCAAAAAATGAAATGGAAGCTCTCATTACCAATCATGTGAATAATATGTTTTGACTAATACGTGATGATACAAAGTTTGCCGGGAAACCGCCTACTAATTGATATATTTGGTAAATTATTATATCTATTGGGACCAAATAGATATCGCGCACGTGGTCGCGTAGTCCCATATACATCTTTCTGTGTACAGTGCTTGTAACCTTACCAAGACTGGGCCAAATTTCTTATCATTTTGATGATTCCAGAACCTTGCAGTGCACACCAATACTTACATGCTAGATGATCAACCTTTTCTAATCGATTCCACAACGTTTCTTTCACAATGCAATCGCATGACCAGAACTGGCCTTTATCTTTAATGCAGCTCAGCGTAAAATCCTGAAAAAATTCTCAAACCACAAAGAAAATGTCTTTGAAGGCGTCACTGCGCAACACCGTCTAGCAGTAAATTCTCCCAACCAATTTTTGAATTTTCCCATCCGTTATTCCATGAAAATAAGACATAAAAGAGGCTTTAAAAAATCTTTCAACACTTATATGTTTGGAATGGTATATAGAGCCAACTCATTGCTTTGTGATGATCTACATTCCCCTAAAATTTATTTTAATTATAATAATATAGTTGGGAAGATTAAGGATTCGATTCAGTTTTTCCCAATTTTTATGATTAATAATGGTCTGTTTTCACTCAAACTTTCAGATTATCTTTAATTGTACATCTAGCATTGAAGTCACTACATTAGCACCATTTTCCCTCATCTGAACAATGTTACCAAGTCCCTTTAAAGGGGAAAAAAAAAGTTTTGGGTAATATGTCATGTTATATAGAATATTTCCTTTTTAAATGTGGAAGTGATGAAAAAATGAACAGATCCATGGCCATTACCAGTAAGAATTTACAGCAAATAATATGATCTACTGAACTGACTTTATACGATTGGCTGTGAGTGAATTTGTCTTAGAAATGGCAGTTGTTACTTATGAAGGTTTATATGCAATGGTGCCCAGGCGTATGAAACTTCTTTGATGTAATAATGCATCATACACAAACCAAAAATACATGTTCAAATTTCCATGCTGAATTGTGAGAAAAAAGTGAGAGAGTCCTGGGTATAATCCTGTAAGCTGAAGAATGGATTGCCCCACATATTTGTTGAGTCAGACTTATTTTTGTTCTACCCTGGTCCTCTTTTCTTACATATCTCATAGTTTTTGTCTCGCCTGCGTAGCAAAAACGAGACATAGGCGCCGCTTTTGGTGGCGGCGGCGACGGCGACGGCGACAGCGTCAACATCAAAAACTTAACCAAGGTTAAGTTTTTGAATTTTTAATATAATTTTGAAAGAATAAGTTCTTATTCAATGAAACTTGGACCAAAGGGTTATCAAGTATCCCCAATCATGTGAGGAGAATTTCAGGTCACAAAGTCAAGGTCAAAGGTCATTTAAGGTCAACAAACTTAGACCATGTTGTGGCATCATCATCAAAAACTTAACCTGAGGTTAAGTTTTTGAATTTTTAATATAATTTTGAAAGTATAAGTTATTATTCAATGAAACTTAGATTAAAGGGTTATCAAGTATCCCCAATCTTGTGAGTAGAATTTGAGGTCACTAAGTCAAGGTCAAAGGTCAATTTCGGTCATCAAACTTAAACTATGTTGTGGCATCACGTTAAGATCTTGAATTTTTATCGTAATTTTGAAAGTATACATTCCTATTCCATGAAACTTGAACATAAGGGTTATCAAGTATCACCAATCATGTGATTAGTCTTTAGGTGACAAAGTCAAGGTCAAATGTCATTTCAGGTCTGCATATTCTTAGTCAATATTCACTTCAAAATGCTGAATAGATTCAGAGGATTTCATTTTGGGGGGCCTGCTAATGGGCCACCCTGCCTATCAATAATGTCCCTACCTCAATATTTCATCATATCGAATTGCGTAATGCAGGCGAGACCGCCGAGAGCGTTTCACTTGTTTATGTTAGGGATGCATTAGTTGGTTGCGGGCATTACATGTTGTCTGTAATAATTCATGCCTAAGTTACATTAGGCCTAAAAAAAAACTTGTTGTATTGCCCTTTAGGTGCCAAAACATGGGTCGGTCGGTCGGAAAAGTTTTTTTTTAACTTTTTTTGTTGCCCGATATTTTTCAGTTTTTAATGTTGTTTTTTTTCCCGCCCTCTTTTGGCTGATATTTCTCAGTTTTTAATGCTTTAATACATGTGTTTCAGCTTCATCATTCCATTCATATCTTTTTCACCTCATAATAATCCATGGTTTGCAATGTTGTGTTGAGACAACACTCTGTGCTTCCCAGCTGACGGTTGGTTTTCAACACTGCGCATGCGCGGCATTTAATTCACGGGCGGACAGCGCTGAATGAAAAACATGTTAATATCCACTCTTTGAGAGCTCGATTTGACACTGTCAGGCAATATATCAACGGATTCCAAATTTTTATATTCATTAATAAAAAAAGATTCTAAAAAAACGGTTAAACACAAAAAAAGCTTTTTAAAAATGCCGACTGTAGATTTTCAGATTTTTGGGTCGGTCGCAAAGGGCAATACAACAAGTTTTTATTTTAGGCCTTAGGCTCGTGCTATCTCCTGTTAGGCTCTGTAACCGTCTTAGCTGTTTTTCTTTCTTTCCTTTCTTTCTTCTTTTTTTGTTGATGATCAGATTGATCAAGATCAACTTCTGTCACAGTACCTCCAGGCTCCAGGCTAGCCAGCTGCATTATTAATTAGTCATTTCCTCCCTTTCTTGTTGTTGCCTTAGATCTTATTTTTACAAAAAATAATGTATATTGGGTACCGGTAATAGTATTGCATTAAGATTAATCATTTTAAGGGTGGCTCATTCATCAAATATTTCAAATCATCAGCAGTGTAGGATATTGGGATTGCGTCAACATCTAACCTAGATGTCTAGGGGGTCATACCACTAGATACAGACAAAACAAAGAAAATACATAAGAAATACAGAAAGGAAGAATGTTCCCAAAAAGACACCCCAGACTGACAGCTCACTAGACCTACATATAACAAAGAAACAAAGTATTGGGCTCTTCAGGATGTCGGTCCAGTCAACTCCAGTCCCTCCAAAAAGTTAAAGGCCCAGGAGATTGACATTTTCAGTCTACTGCACTGTCGGTCTCGTGTGCTGAGACGAGCCCTGAATTGCTTAAGATACATTTTACATGTATGTTTTTACTGTTTGCAAGTAATAATGTGTGGGTAAAATTGTTCAGTATGTCTAAATTATCTTGACGGTGTCATTTGTGAGTATTTAGCAAGACAGAATAGGGCTCTTAGGAGAGGTGAGAAAGTGGGTTTAGAATGTAGGATGTACTCGAACTTGTTTATTGACTGGACATCAGAAGCCAAAAGTACGATGAATTAGCCATTAAATATTTATCTTTGATACTAATCCATTAAAGATTTTGAGTGCATCATAGTCTGTCAGGCTAATAACTGAAGCTACAAAAAAACTGTTGCATAATTATACAGTGCGTATACAAAAGTGTACCCAACTTTGGTAGCTTCTAATTTAAAAGTTATAGCCTGTGTGACCTCAAATCATATTTTATTGTAAAGAAGAACTAATACCCTGTCTAATGATACCATTTTCAAAATTGTGCTGCCAAGGATAAGTGAACCGCAAGATTTTCAAAAATCCTCTTGTACCAAGTTTGGGCTGAAGCAATGAATGTGGGTCAAAAGCCATTATGTGTGTGTTATCTCATTCCAAAACAATCTTTTATTTACATTGACTATTGGGCAGTTGAAAAAAAGTGTTAACATCAACTCAAAATCAAAGAAATGCTTATTACAAGCAAAATTTATGATATTCTTTTGTTATGATTACAATCTTAACTTCATTCGCATCACTTGTTTAAGGTAACCTTCTCATTGAGAAATACTATATGGGTAAAGTTTATCTGGGATGTTTAAAAAAAAGAAAGTCTGCTGTCAATTTATTTGATATTTATCATCATAAATGTTCTTTCTTGCATTTGGGTTCAGTAACCTTTGAATTTTTAATCTCTATTCGAAATAAACACCTTATACTCCTTACTCGTGTGAAATGGTGGAGTGGACAAGTGAGCAGAGAGAACTTAGATATCATGAGACAAGAAGTTAGTAGGCTGTCTAAAATAATTCAAGGTTATCCTGTCCATTGAAACAAGGTTCTGTGAAAGCCTAGTTACATTGCATCACTTTAAACAATGAAGCACTAAAGCACAAGGTACAATTGAACTTTTAAAAGGATTTAAAGTACAAGTCCACTCCACTGAAAAGTTGAGCTGATTAGATAGACAAAAATCTAAAAAGCCCAAATATAACTTGGTTTTGGAAAATGGTGCTCAGATTTATTTTTAATAATTTTTGTTAATGAGCAAAAACAAGTTAATGAGCGAGTCGGTTGTGACGTAGGGTCCTCACAACACAGATTCGTAATGTAACCAAATTTAATGCGTGCGTCTTTGTGAAGTGCCTCGATACAAACTATTTCATTCACCTGATAAGAATAATGAAACACTATTATTCTTATCAGGTGAATGAAATAGTTTGTATAGAGGCACTTCACAAAGACCTACGTGTATGCATTAAATTTGGTTACATTACAAAAATAGCCTATTGTCAGAATGTATACCGCTGGCTGGCACTTTCGTTGTGAGGAGCATACGTCACATCCGTACAGCAATATAAATGTTTTGCTCGAAATACCCGAAACAAAAATCGCTCTTAAAAATCACCTGATTGAAGTACGCCCGTGACATTTGGCAGTTTTAACCTTTGATTTATTTACAACATGTTATAATTTTTGAAAATCGGAGTGGACTTGGGCTTTAAGACCAAAGAAGCGCCATGCATATGGCCTGACCCACATTGGTTCCTTAAGCCCAAACTTGGAACAAGGCGATTTTGACCAACACTTTTTAAAGACCCTGGTGCTCATTCACCTGTGGCAGAAAAATTATGAATATGGTATCATTGGACAGAAAATAAGTTACTCTTCATCATGAAAGCAATTCCAGAGTCAAAGTTAGGTACACTTTTTATTGATACGCCCTGTAGAGCCAATGTTGTACAGACCCTGGGACATCTGTGAAATACATTTAATAAAGTAGCCCTAAAGAAATCAATACTAGAGTTTCAGTTTTGTATTTATTCCTATAAAACATAGCTAATGGCAAACAAACATCAACAACGTTATCAGCTATATTTCCTTGCTATGAGCAAGACAGACATGATTAGCTCATGTTGTTTAGAATATATGGTAGTTTAGTTGCCAACCTGCCTCTCGGCATTTAATTGTTTTGTTTCATCATTGCAAGAAAATGTTTTCATCAGTAACACCACTGAATCTGATTGTTATCATAAAATTGGTCACTTCATGCTGTGCTCTCCTTTCTCCAAATGTCATTTGCCCTCGTGTATTGGTGTATGATTCAAGGTTAAGAGAGAAAAACAAAGTGTCAAATAAAAGGTAATAACGATAGAGATGATGTTTGCAATACCTTTCCGTCCTAATGCTGTTTCGAGTATTACATTTATTATAATCATCTGCCTTGTTCACCCTTTATTAAGTATTGCTTTGTTTTTATGTTTAGGAAAACAGATATACAATGCCTACAAAGGAAAAATAGAAACATTAGCTGCCCTTGATATTTTTTTCTTCAAAGCTCATGTGAAGCTTTATTTAACCACATTTTATATGTACTTGATTACAGTGTGATGATATTTATAGACAAATCAGCAAGTAAGAAGTGAAAGTGATTCCACATTTCTTTCCTCATTTTAGAACTATAGAACAAGAGATGAAAATAAACAGATTGTATTTCCTTATTAATAGGACTCCTTTGGATACTTGACATGGCTTTTATAAGGTAGGGCTCCACACTAACTTTTTTGGAAAGGGGGTCCGGATTTAACTTTTTAGATTCTTTGTGCATGAGCCCGATGTGTCCAGACAATTAGATTAGGGTGCCCATGTGTCCGGG
Source organism: Mesocentrotus franciscanus (assembly GCA_037976565.1). Lineage (NCBI taxonomy): Eukaryota > Metazoa > Echinodermata > Echinoidea > Camarodonta > Strongylocentrotidae > Mesocentrotus > Mesocentrotus franciscanus. Next base: position 42,706,088 of record CP137666.1, read on the forward strand.
CACCTGTTAGTGTCAACTGTCGAGCCCTGCATAAGGATTTAACAAATCCAGGATGTATCACTCAGAGCTGCCAATTATTCTGTTTTTGCCGTAATTAATCCATTTTTCCTCTAAATTACGGTAGTACGTTTTTCTTCCTAAAATACGTTTTTTAAATTTTTTTTTAAATTTTTAAATTTTTAAATCTAAAATTTAAAATTTTATTTTTTTACATACCGCACGTCAAAAAACTGCCCTAAAATGTTGATTTGATCACAAATTCAATAGAAAACTAAATTTAAAGCATACTTGAAAACATACTTGAAGAGAAAATATTCTCGAAAAGAATGAAATGCCGATAATACCAAAATAACAAAAAAAAATACACCTGCTTGTATGGAAAAAACAGCATGAGGAATGGACATTTCTGCATTGAAAGTGTGTCGCGCGTGGTTGTAAGTTTCGTTTTAATGAATTCCTTTTTTGCTTGAAATTCCTTTTTTGCCATCATGGTTCCTTTTTTGGTCGCACAAGGTTGGCAGCTCTGATCACTCTTACTCTTAAGAGTCTTAGGTGTAAAAAGGAAAAGCATAACTCACACAAAACATAACATAGCATTACATTGAATATAACATTGAAACTTGATCATACAAGTCTAGCATAACATGAGAAAGATGCAGTGAGTATCTATACATGTACATTGATGCTGTTTGAAAGCAATGTGCCATATGCTAACATAAAATTGTTTCCTGCAGTAGAACTTGATAAAAAAAGACTATAGGCGAATGCCTTGACCTATGAGAAACAATTTGATTTGATTAAACAGTAGACTCAAAATAATTCATTCAGCATGAATAATCGAACCAGGAATACATTTGTGTAGAAACAAACTCCAATGATATTGACTTATTTTGCCTGCCTTTTGTTCATGAATCCTTTCATGCTTTCAGTAAGTGTAATTTTGAAATGAAAATCATTCAATTGGAATTGATTCATTTAAGAGAAAATATTGATTCCTATATCCTTGAGTTTGGGAGAAAAAAAATCGACAGCACTTGCATGAGGTGTATTGAATGGCTGAGAATTTCGTAGTGAGAATGATGTTACTTGTTGAACTAATATATTTTTAAAGAGTAATGTGGAAAATTATAAATGGAGGAAGAGTGGGTGAAGATATAGAAAGCAAATAAAAAGAAAAAAGAAGAAAAGGGAAGGAAATGAAGATATTTAAATGGTTGAGCAAACAGACGACAAAAATGTATGTAATCAAGAAAAAGGGATCAAATGCTAATAGTTGAAAATACATAGAAAGAAGTAAAGGGGGATGCATGGAAGAATTAATAGACTCTAAATGATGATATCATTTTCAGTTCACTTTGCAGGCACTATTTAAAATTTGAGATTGTTAAAATTGCTGAAAGGTAAGAGAAATCCAGCATGTTTTGGGTCTCATATTGACTTCATTCAATTGGAGGGACTTGCGCCTTTGAATTTTTAAAAACCGAAATATGGTGCTATATAAATACTGTGAATCATCTTTATCAAATTAAATGTGTCATGCCCATAAAAGATATAAAGAAAAACATCTAAAGGACCCTAAGGTACAATCTTAATAGATAGATAGAATAGATAGATAAATGGTATTTATTTAATCATTTCCTGTATCGCAGTAACAAGTAACTGAATTGCACATGAATAAAACATTGATGGAAAAGACAAGTATACATTTCAAGAGATATCACAGTAACAAGTAACTGAAGTACACATGAATAAATTGATGGAAAAGACAAGTATACATGTCAAGAGATATCACACTACAATCTACATGATTATGAAGAGCGTGTACATGTATACTACTATACTATATACCATTAATTTGATACAATATTACAATTTAAAAATTTGAGTTAAAAAAGAAAGAGAGATGAAAAGATTCCGAGAGATGGGAAAACAGGAGAGAGAGAGAGAGGAGAGAGAGAGAGAGGGGGAGAAAGTGAAGGGGACAGATAGAAATAGAGGGAAAATAGGCTCTTGGCACCAATTATGTACATACTAAAAAAATACAAAGAAGGCGCATTTATACTGTCAAATACCTCATTTTGAAAAACCGCGATGTTTCGTGCACCCGCTACACTTGTGCCGAAACATCACCGACTGAGCTGCTCAGCGATGTTTTTGCGTGTTTTGTTGGTAATGCGCATGCGCGGTCTTCCCACTGCAAAATGCTCAATCATACACAGCGAGTCCAGCACGAACGTATAACGATAACGGTATGTGACTACATGGACTACATGTTACCGCACGTACTCTATAGATGGGACTACATTTACGCTTCCGTGAATGTTTCGCCATGGGTTTGTTGATGACATTGCCTTCGATTTATTCCCGAAACAACTGTGGGACATAGAATTATGAGAAGATATTTGGAAGAGAGATTTGATATACTTTGATTTATCATGTACGAAAGTATCGATCAGGTGTAATGACGGAAAATATGAAAAATACTGAAATATTTTCAGATAAAATAATACAAAAAGATTGCGCTTTGTTTCGCTCAGTTTTCGATATTAAAACAGGGTTTGACAACTATTTGCAATATTTATGAGTTAGAACAACTCTTCTTCTTCAATTTGACATTTTAATCATTTCATTTGGTGGTTTCTAAAGCGAGATTTTACAGTTTAGCTGAGACTCTTTCAGCGGTTCAGCGTAAACAAGTTGTTTACTTTTTGCAAATAAGGCTTCAAGGATCGAAAGCTAGCCACGCTCCTAAAGTCACGTGACCTAAAATCGCGATTTTACAAGTGCAAGCGTTTATACTTAAATACGCCAAAATATGCCAAAAGATCACACTTCGTTTGGAATGTTTCGGGCTTGGCATTTTTGCCGGTAAAGCGTAGTTGCCTTGGTAAACATCGCGGTCAGGCTCCGGTTTGGCATTTTTTGGCGTGTTTGGATGACAGTGTAAATGCCCCTAGATACATTGCAAAAAAAATATGTATATTAAAAGGTGAACACTAGAAATATATAAATATGCATCTTATACGTCATGTCATAAAATAATACATTGAATAACTGTGTATTATAACAAACCTCAGATTTATGAATTAATAATATACTAAGGAATATAAACATGTAATTTAAAAAAAAAATAGACAATTTGATTGTTTCAAAGTATAATACAATCATATAAAACTTTTGTTGAACAAATGGTAGTTTTGCACCTGGGTTCATGGATCTTATTAGTCCTTCACAATGTTCTATTGTGTACTCTTTGGGGAATAAATTGTTTGAATTGGTCTGTGCATGATAAAGTTTTCTTAAAGAAGGTAACACATGAGTCATTTCGACGACTTTCCAATGTTGGTAATTTCGATTGAGTAAGAGCGATTGCATGACTATGGTAATCCTTTCTGAAGATAATCCTCAAAGCACGTTTTTGTAATCTTTCTAGGCGTTGTCTTTGTGCACCTGTGAGGCCTCCGCTCCAAACTGGAGTTGCATATTCAAGGATTGGGCAAATATAGCCAATGAAAATAGTAATTACGGTAGGTCTTCATGTGAAAGGCTGAGCTTCCCCAAAGAACGTAGGTGTATGTATGTATGTAGTATGTATGTAGTTTTGCATTCGTTCTTTTTTCAATATCTCTGACATGGGATTCCCACTTCAAATCATGATACCAAGTAATTTCACCTATGACACAGTTGTAAGAACACAATTTTCGAGAATAGTGGAAGACTGATTGACTGGTACTCTAGAAAAGCAAATGTCCATTTTAATACACTTCATAGGATTCAATTGCATTTTATTAATATCAGCCCATAAAGATAGACATTCTACAGCTTCTTGCATGTTTGAAATTTGGTTTGATTTATGACACTCAACCAGGGTTAGATCATCAACATATTTAAACATATGTATGTTTTCAGAAGATTTGAAATCATTTATCATCGCAAGAAAGATTAAGGGTCCAAGTTTCGTACCCTGAAGCACACCTGCATTTATTTGACACCATTCTGAGAGATCGCTATGATAGTGAACTCTTTGTTTGCGCTCAGAGAGAAAATCAGATATCCAATAAACTACCGCTGGTCGTACACCAATTTCAATTAACTTTTTGATGGCAACTGTGTGATCTATTCTATCAAACGCTTTTTGAAAATCTGTGAAAAGTATCGTCGATGATGTTTTCGGTGCCTCAGCACTTAAGAAAACATGATGAAGAATATTAATTAAACAATGTGAGGTTGATAAACGTTTCTGGTTTCCAAACTGATAGGGGTCAACATGTTGGGCAATGTCCTGGTACATCCACTTTGCGATAAAACCTTTAATGACTTTAGCAAAATGATCTGTTAATGATATAGGTCTGAGTCTGTCAATACCTGCAGGATCCACCTTTGGGATTGGTACTACAATAGCGCATTTCCAGGAGGCCAGAAATTTTCCTTGACTAAAAGAAGTGTTAATTATATAGGTTAAAGGAACCGAAAGTTCAACAGAAAAAAGACTTAGGCGTGCTGAAATATTATCTGGGCCCTTCCCCGTCGAGCATTTGATTTTAGAAAGGACTTTATTAACCTGCCAAGGATATACCTCAGGTAATCTTCTAGAAGGTAAGTATGCAGGTAGAGCTGCTAAATGTAGTGGGTGTAAATCAGAAGAGACAGATAAGAGATGTTCGTTAATGGCAATCGCAATTTTATCTCTCTCACTAGGATCAACTGGGATATTGAGTGATTTATGACTTCCCTTTGTGAGGAATATGCGTATTACTTGATACCATTTTCTTAAGTTTCTGAATACGTGAACTATGATATTTAACTTTTGCTTTCTGAATAGATGAATTTACTAACGTTTCCACAAAATTCCTTTACCCTGATGAAATGCGATTTGTCTCTTATGAATCAGAGATTTAATTTCACCTGTCATCCAGGGCTTATCTCTAGAGTGCAATATCACCTTACGAACTGGAAAATAAATGTCAATTGCATTATTTAAAGTTTCATAAAAAGAATCACATCGAACATTTACATCAACATCTTCAGCCACTTCCGGCCAATCATAAGAAGATATCCACTGTCCAAACACTCATATTGCACTATCTGTCATGGGTATGTTGAATACAGACCCATATAATATGATTAGTTAAATGATCTGTGAGTTCTGTCTTAAGTTCAACATCAGGCTGAGGGTAATACACGACTGCACAGTAAATGCAGGAGATGGATCTTGGAAGACGAGGAGGGCGTATCTTCATCCAAGTCACTTCAAGGTTTATGGGGACTTGGACATCGTCTGGAGAAGGATTCAAAAGTTCTCTCACGTAAATAGATTAGTTTGTGATTTAGTGCAGAGATAATAACCTGGTATAGAGAAATTATCTAGTGGACATGCAGTCATGCAGTAATATAATGACAATTAGGTTTTCGTATATAGTGCTGATTCACACTCTCCCTCTCTTTGTGAGCTTGACAATCTTCAATTCATTTATCAAAACTTACCTATTTGAGCAGAAGTTTAGATAATTACTTTATTAGAGGAGCCTGTGCCTTTAATTATTTGTAACAGAAAATTGATGCCATGTAAATGCTGTGAATCATCATCATATCGCAAATTAAAGAATACTTCTTTGTGCTCTGTAAAACTACCATTGTTTCTTGTTTCAAAACTACTCAAATCTGGTAGTTGTATTTGATGGGCATTAATTTAAAGCATTTTGTAACATTGTCACAGAACAATCCAAGCTCTCTGACAAGAGGACTCTTTTTGTAGATTAAAGAATGCAGCATTCTGATAGAAAAATACTGGGGGAAAGATTCAAGTAGGAAAGCATTATTTCTCAGGCCAAGATTCATGATAATCCAAGGTGTTTCAAAAGGTAATTGGTAGCGCTTGGTCAAATCTAGTCTAAATCATGCCCATGGCTAAATATAGGTGAAACTCTCCGTTATTACAATTAAAATTCAGCATAAAATGGCTTTCATCATCTGGCTATAGCAATAATGGAAGTAAAGATGCTCGTAAGATGAATTCATCGTTAGGCTATATTGAACAAACTATAAAGAAAAACAATTTCAGTAATTCCCTACTTAAAATTCTACATGTAATGGCTTTCATCATCTGGCTACCGATATATCAAATAAACTATAAAGGGAAATCAAAAAAGTATCAGATTTATACTTCTTTGAACTAAGATTCCTATAGGAACAGTATTTGAACTTACCAGTTTTCTGGAGCATGTATCAGGGACTGGACAGTATGGTTGCATAAATTGCAGTTGATGCAATACATTTTGTTGTTGTAAAGACAAGGGGGGTCAAAATTACTGATAAATTGTTATCGTATTTTTCATTAAAAAAAAAAAAAAAAATCAGATTTCCAAACTGACAGTGTATTGGGGCAAGAAAATCTATTTTATAATATTTACAGGGTTCATAGGGGAAGTGATTTGAACACTTCCCATTCTAAATTTTCCAACAAAATGGATGCTGAAATATTTTTTTTCAGTACTATTTTGAAAGTAAAAATCCATTTTATTGGTGAATATCTTGATAAATCAAAAAAAAAAAAAAAAGACAAGAGTTTTTAAGAGAAAGAATTGGAAAATGGTGTGATGTAAATAAGCGCTGTGTGGATAGATTTGTTGCAGCCAGTGACCTTTTTTTTAGGTTTGAAAAGGGCTTTCAACCTGTGTATTCTCATATTATATAAAGCTTTCACCCTGAGCAGTTGTTGACATATCATTGTAGTCCTTCATTCTTCACTGCTCGATTAGACTTTGCATGTGCCCTAGTGGATCACTTTCCTGATGAGTGGATAATTTTGTCTCATTTGAATAGATAATCTGTACAAAAAGAATCATGAGATAACTTCACTTTACCAAGGTTCGATTGAGCCTCAGGGCAGAAAGAGGAGGGAGCGACATCCTGCTAGTAACGGCGTCATCTCTTCTGTGACCATTGAAACTCATACAGTGTAATAGGATAATTGATATTGTATACCTTTATTGAATCACATGTATTAAAAAATAAAAGTTTTGATTAAAAAAATCTTTAATATGGAGTAGGCCTATGTTTTCATGCATTTCCTGTCTGCACATTCCTTTCAACTTTTTTTCCTACCATTCCTATCAATAGTCAGGATTTTGTTTTTAATAACCCAAATCACATATATGAAATAATATCTCCATGCCCTTTTAGAATAATTGCCTTGGTGTTAGCTCCTGTCTTATCAATAAATAGTCCATACCAAACCTAATTACCTCACCTTTGATGGCTGGATGGCATACAAGAATTTAGTTTCTTTCTTCTTGTTTTTGGGCTATCACATTTTTCATAGACATATATAGATATGTTTTGTCACTTCCAAGCATTAAAAATTAAAAAGAAAAAAGAAAAAAAAAAAAGAAATGAATAAAGAAATGAAAAGAAAGAAAAGGTTATTAATTTTGCCCATGGTGGTCTGCATCATTCATGTACATACTAAGCTACATATGACGTAATGGAACTAGATCTCAATTCACTCAAGTGTAGTGTATTTTCACTATCTGCTAGATCAGCAATTTATTAAGAGCAAGCTAGATGAAATCTTAGTTCAAGTTACCATCAATCCATTAGGGTAACATGAGACCCATTTACACATCCCAAACACCCTTTTGAAAAAATCATTGATTTTTTGGACTGCCATTTTACACACTACTGGAAAAAAAAACCCATAAAAAGTGTTGGGTGTTTGCTCATACCGATTTTTAGGGTGGTTAATGCGCATGCATGACTTGTTACCCTGCATGTGATCGCACAGAAAAGAGGAGAGTCCCGTGACAATACCGGCATCGTACCGAAGTTTCGATTTACATTGCAAAAATCTGTGAAATTTCGGCAGGAGTTTCAAAATACCACACTCCAGAGGTGGATTTTTAGATTTCGGTTTTTCATCGTGTTTGCCGGTTATTGCAAAGCAACTACCGACAAAACACCGGAATGTGTGAAAAACTGACGATTTCTGCTTACAGTGTAAATGCAGCTATGGTTTGATAACATAAAACAGTATAGGATCCAATACAATATTCACACTTGATAGATTAGATTGTTATCACTCAAAAAAAGATGAAGTATTAAACCAGTTACAGTGTACATTTAAAATTACACAATGGGAGTTTAAAGGGGAAGTCCACCCTAATATCCAGTTGGGTTTTAATAAAAGCAGAAAAATGAGACAAATTAGTGAAAGTTTGAGCAATATCCAATTACAACTAGGAAAGTTATGAGTTTTTGAAGTTGTCATGATTGAAACATAAATTTTCAACACTGTGAAGTATCTTGCGAGCTCATCTCCAATTTGCTCTGTCCAGAAAATTTCATACACTTTCAATTTCTTAGTTATTGATGACGGAATAGATTTGTTTCATACAGGGGTTGTATAAACACATATTTGTAATAATTATACTTTGGATGGATGTATGATTGAAAGTTGTCTTAAGGGGTAATATAATTTTTTTAGTACAGGGCAAATGGGAGGGGAGCTCGCAAGATACATCACATAGTTGCCAATTTGTGTTTGATTGATCGCACCTTCAAAAATTCTTAACTTTCTTAATTTTAATCGGTTTTTGCTCAAACTGTCACTGATCTGTTTCTCTCATATTTTCTACTTCTATTAAATTTAACTTAATATCAGGGTTGACTTTCCCTTTAAAAATTGATTCTCACCATTCCTTCCATTTTTGGCATACTCTGCTATTGCTTAACAAATGTTATCAAGGGTGGCTTACTTTTCCACTTGTTCTTGATAATTCTCAGAATTATAAACAACTCTCTGTAAAGGTAGTTTCAAACATCATATTGTTGAATAAAATAGCAGACAACATCAGAGAATACACCCTGTTTGTTGCAAGTGTTCAAAAGTAAGAATGTTATTGGGAATCCTTGAGAAATATATGAATGAAAGTCCTCTATACAAATTATTCAATCCAGCAATAATGTCGAAATCATTGTAGATTTAGTTCATTTTCAATATGTAAGTCCATTTTTTATTTGAATAATTCAATAATAATAAACCGTTCTTATATAGCGCATATCACAAAAATAAATTTAAGTCCCTATTCAAGTATTCATCGCACACCTAGAATCATCCCATTTAGGAGTAGTTTAAACTAAAACTTACTTCCACCTACTAGCAGGTGATGTGTCTCTTTATGATGCATATGACTTTAGAGAGCTGTAAGGCAAAAGCTAGAATGTTTGTGTGTGTGTTTTCTTTTTTAGTTAAGCCTCGGTCACAAATGCCATTACGAACTGCTACGAACGCTGTACAAACGGTTTTCAGACAATGGAAATTCGGGAAGACAATGGAAAAACGGAGATTCGTACAAAATTATCGTTCGTACGGACCTTTGTGACCGTAGCATTAGATACTGTTTTAACCAAGTGTGACGTCTCAATATTCAGTTACTTATTAATCTTGTTTGTAGATTCGGCACCCTTTGCATATTTTATTTGTCAGTTCTTTAAGTTTAAGTACCGGTAATGAAATTGATCACTAAATTGCAGCATGAGGAAGTAGTAGCCCATGGCCATGAAATTGGACACCTGCTTTCCATGAAAGAGAAAATAGAGTTAAATCTTTTTTTAATTCTGAAATTTAACTGCATCTTTGCAAGCCTTAAAAACAAGTAAAAAAACTTGGTAACTGTATAGTTGCTCATATGCTTGTTGAACCAAGGAGATATCACAACATATCTCCTTGGTTGAACAGTAAATGAAGTAGCAATTTCTGATTTTCTGTCACATATACTGACTTAAAACCTCCAATGGACAAAGTATGTTGTATAATGTATTTTGTGTTCACATCAAGGATAGCTTAATTCTCTGAGATAATGTCTTGAGCTAGAAAGTATCTTTTTTTCTGCAAATACAGCATCGAGCTGATATCCAGATAAAATCATCATATGAAGTAGATTATATATTTTCTTTATTAATAGTCAAAGGAGTAAAAGAGATAATGAAAACATTACAATGATAATGATTAAACATGAAGATAGAGAAATGACTCACAAAGGACTGAAAACATGAAAATAGAAGTAAATATAAAACCTCAATTATTGACGTAATTGAATTGCTTTAGGCAGTATGAAAGTAGTTTCAAGGATTAAAAAAAAATTGTTTTGAATGATCTTCAAGATCATCTCCTTTGGTGTGCATCAAAATGATTGATAGAAGCATATTATAAAGTCTTGATTTATTATTCCCTCATCCCAGAGATAGATTAATTTAGCCCTAGAAAGTCCTAGAAGTTCCTTCTGAGAAACTTTACTATTTGTGTTGACAGAAAATCTGCAAAGTGCTCTCTGTGAGCACAGGTTATTTATAACCTACCCTCAGATGGAGCTTGGTGTAATCTTCCTATAAGTGTAAAAAAAATCATCCTATAAAGCCCATGAGAGCTCTTTTATTTATTTTCTTGGGGCAAAATTTTTTTTTCCTCTTTACATTTTCCAGGGCTCTTTATAGTTTTCCAGCACTGGATCATTCACCACTCTGTATTTGATTCTTGCTATATATATATATATATGCTCAAGGAATTACACATGGGTTGTTTCCAAGATACATATCTTGCTAGACTGAAAGATCATTCTCTGTATGGATGATTGTGCCTCAACCACTGTCCGGCTCTACTCTTCCTGCACCTATGAAATTCAGGCCACGCCCTTAGGTGTCTTGTGAACCATGTTTATGAATACATAATTAAGTTTACAATTAATTTATGCGTTATTATGCTGAAGATAGTCATATGTTACAGGAAATATGACTCTCAGTCACACGAAAATGCACCAAGATGAATTTCCAATAACCATATTGTCCGTTCAGTGCAAGAAGAGCGTTATCTCTGTGTTGTAAACGAGTTAACGCCCATCTGGCTCCAAAGAGACAAAAATATTAGTATGGCTTGGGATGCTTTAGACACAACCAGTTATCTAAAAGAATAACTGGTTAATTTAGTATTGTTCATATTGGATATCACTTATTTTTTTATTGGGGGTGGGTTGGGGCAGAGGGCTTACTCTCATTCATAAAAACTTAATATTATTCATCCATAAATCGATTGCATTAAATCCTTCTTATAAGAAATAGCCTGCATTGATGTCGAGTCTTTGTACTCCTTATTTATGTATGTACTTAAATCTTATAGATCCTATTAAAGGTACTATGTCCCATTTGAAGCCAACATCAAATTCTGTAGAACTTTGCAGGAATTATGACCACGTCACGTATGTCCTATCTGTGAAATTTGAACGTTAGCAGGGTCCTAATATTCAAGTTATGCAAGGAGACCCGTTTACTTTCTAGACTTCACTGTCAGACACTATTGAGTGACTGACTGACTTCTTTTTTCTTTGATAATAACATACATAAATTGAGCTGTAAAGGGTACATGAGCATTTGTCTACATCAATAACCCACTTCTTGTAATGGCCAAAATTAAACTGATTGAATCTTTGTGCAGCACAAAACGTACAACCATTCGGTACAAGGGTCTGAAAATCAGACTATTATTTAGGCGATTGCAATCATTTATGTTGATTCAACAACTAATGGTCGTTATTTCCCCATAAAAATCCATTTTCAAGCCTTTTTGTTTTGAGGGAAATTCTAAATAAGTATTGTCTTTCAAATGCCGTTGGAATTTAACCTTTTCCTTTTTTGGGCCTGCAAAAGGGACATAGTACCTTTAATGGAGAAAGATGAAAAATATTTCTGCAAAGTAGCACACCACAAACACTTTGCTCAGATAAAGGCATTACAAATGAAACTACTACTGTGTGTCAAAATCTGAATCAGGACAGGAAAGAAATCCTCAAAAAGTAATTATTGCTGTCTGACTTGTAAAGGCTACTGCGACTTATAACCTTTTACGGCAAACTTTTCATTCCCATTTTCATAACCTTTTCATTACTATTTGCATAAATAGCAGTTATACATGTATGTAGGCTGCAGCCTCCCCAAGGTAGAAGCTCTTTCTAAGAGTAGAAATATGAGAATGTAAATAAAGTCCAGTGAATGAATTCATCATCCATGTTTCAACATCCTTCATGATTATGGCTGCCTTTACAATGTGATTATTTTGATATCGTTGTTATTACAAATAGGTTTGAAAAGTCTGCAGGAGCGTGTGTAGTATAATAATTAAAATTAGACACTTGATTGACATTTTAATTAATTGGAGGAAAATTGAAGACATGCTGCTATTGTATGGTGAAAGTTGATCTCGGGAGAAACTTCAAGCTAAGAATACAGTGGGTGTAGAGATAGAGTACAAGACGTATACAAACCTTTCTATATTATAACAAGGCTTGCAGATTAAATAGAATTGTAAAATAAAAGGTCGTATGTTGCACGCTACTCCGAATACGAAACCGGAGCGGGCAATATTTGCCATATTGCCATCTTCCGGGTTTTCCCCGTAGACCACTAGTACTAAATCAGAGGGCAACATTCTGCCATATTCCACTCTTTCTTGTCAGTGCGCATTTATCAAAGTGCGTACGCGCAGTATTGTGTATGCATTATTGTACGCGCGGTAACAATTTACGTCACAATGACATTTTCATACATTTTCATACATTTTCATCTCTGGATAAGAGTAAGGGAAATACATGCATACATGATGAGTAAAAATCATGCTTGATACCAAAGTTGTATATCATTTGTAAAAAAATGCCTTGTATAGGTAACAATAATAATATTGACAGGGCTTCTTTCGGGGTACATCAGACATATTGACCGCGCTAAGACCATATTGCCCTCATCTTCGACTCGGGGTAATATGATCTAATGCTACGGTCACAAAGGTCCGTACGAACGATAACTTCGTACGAATCTCCGTTTTTCCATTGTCTTCCCGAATTTCCATTGTCTGAAAATCGTTCGTACGGCATTCATAGCAGTTCGTAATGGCATTTGTGACCGAGGCTTTAGCTTGGTCAATCTTTCTGATGTACCCCTCAAGCCCAGTCAATATAATATAAATGTTCAGAACTTACATTGAAATTGCACTTTAAGAAAAATTACATTACCGTAAACATTATTTTCGATCATGCTTTTGAAAAACAGAAATCTTCCTGAGTTACAAAAATTTGTTGCCAGAAAACTTAATGGCATTGAAGACAAGAGAGAACAGACTTGGTTAGAAGCTGAATTTTAGCCAATGTACAAAATAAGGACATCTATTATTGCTCGGTTTTCCGATGACAAAGTTAAATGAGTAAAGCAAATCATTACTTTTTTTCATTCTAAAGACTTCACAAGAGTGTGGTCCCATGGTCTTTATGCTGGGGGAATGAAAATAAATTGACTGAAGAGAATGAATCAAAGGGTAATTATGATCTACAGATTACTGTGTCTGCATCTACTGATGAAAGGGAGTCAGATGACAGTAGAATATCTTCAAATGAATTCCAACATTAATGGATGCTTTGACTCTGCTAATATTATGGACTGACATTTTGGTATTAAAGGTGTTCCATGAAACATGCGTTATTGCTATTTTGCATCTATGGGTTGCCAAGGGCGACTATTTTTTTCTTTCAAGCCGCATGTATTTGAGGAGATCAATCACATAAAATCTTTTTTTCTGGGGTTCTAAACTGAAATCCTAAAATCTAAATATCTGCATCAAATATCACTTCTTTATAGAGATATTACACGTTCGAATATCGAAATGGCACCATAAATGTATGGTAAAAGCCATATGTGAGTAGTTCAGAAAATACTATGCATAATATGTGGCATAAACAGAAGTTCGAACTGAGTTTACTTTCATGCCATCGTTAATATAAATTTGTTTTCATCCTTCATGCTCTTTACCTGACTTTATAAGCACAACATTTTAAACTTTTGTTTTGGTTACTTTTCGTGATCAGGTTGTAATGCCACAAAAGCTTGAAAATTGCCAGGCAGTGATGAAATTGATTATCTTGGTGATTGTCACTTACCTGCAGAGTAAATCAACTTGGAATGAGCTCTAAATAAACCATCAGAGTTGTTTAGAAAGCACAGGTTCCGCGTGTAAAGTTGCATCCAAACTTTGTGATTTGATCTTTCATATAGGAATAGTTCATCACTTCGTACTTGCACCGTTCACTTTGCTGCTGAGAGCTACAGGTGTTTCATCATGAGGTGTATATATGCCGGGGTACGGTGTGAGTGTGTATATTGTGTGCAATGTAAGTATAATGTAGAAGCCAGTGACCTTCTGGGAAAGACACACCCCCTTGGTGTAGACAAGGCCTGTGATTGGTGGCATAAGTGAAGTCGAGGGCTACTTGTTGCAGTGGACTGCTGTGCTAACTACTGAAGATATGAAGTTCTTTTGTGGGAGAGATATGTGTATGGGGGAGGATGAGTGCCATGAGGGAATGTGGAGTAGGGTTAGGATGTGTGTGTGAGGATACGTGTGTTTGAGGAAAGGTTGATGGTTATACAGGGTTAGGGTGAGAATGTGGGAGAGGGGTGAGGGTGTGTGCGTGGGTGGAGAGGTGAGGGTGGGGAGGGTGTGCTTTTATGTCTTTGGGGGGGATCGAGAGTGAGGGTGTGTGGGGGAAGATGTAGGTATGTGTGTGTGTGTGTGTGCCTGTGTTGTGCATTATATACATGTACAAGCATGCTTTTAAGATCTAATTATGTATCTCTAGTCATTGATGACTACTGTAAACATGTTATGAATGCCTTTAATTACAGCTTAGTTTTTAAATCTTTAAAAGCACTTTGTTGCAGTTTTTGCACACCTCTAGATATTGATATTTTGTGAAGGAGCCTTATTTGCAGATAAAGGATTTGGGTGGTCTTTTAATATTCTTGATTTTAGTAAATGCATGTTAATTTTCATACCAAATAGAAATATAATTTAATGAATTTATCATTGAATAAACATTTACTATTGGTCTTTGGACAGAAGTCTCTCTGAATTATATGTTGTATGCAGATAGCTACCAATAACTTGTCTTGTTATGATAGCAAACTCACCTCTCACTGATATGACAGAGTAAAAGATATTTATAATTTCATGATACTTCCCATTCTTTTACAAGAATGAAGTCATTACAAATGTAACTGGTTTTAAGACCTGAGAAAGAGGAAGTGTGAAAGAGACAACTGAGATATAAGGCAGGACAGAATGATTTTGAATCGATAAGAAGAAAAATGACAGATAAAAAGCAATTTAAAGGATTGGAATATAGGATGAGGATGAGCGGAAAATGTGAAAGGGAAAACTTTGAAAAATAGACAGAAATTGCTCAAATGAAAGATGAGAACTAGGGAGGTAAAAGGCATGCAAATGATATCGTCTGTTAGGAGCCACTCTGTGTGAAATGATATTAGGTTAATAATGCCCTTCTGGCTCCAAACAGACGATGTATTGTTGCCTTCGTATGCAGTATTAGTAAGAAGTATAACTGTGAATACATACATGTTTTTATACTTTACTTTTATAAGCCAACACTAAGTATTTATATAACAGGATCTTTCTAAAATATATATACTAGAAACAATGTACATTGCAATCCTCCGTACATATAGTATGAAAATTCCTGTTCTACCAAAATCATATTTTATCCAGTGTGTGAACACAAGCTAACAGCAAAGTTTATCAATATCGTTTTGTGTACGTCTTTTATTTTAACACTTTAATTTAACAGCTCTGTCTTCGGGTGGTGTGCCTAATTTGCAGAGTAAAATTTAGTTAGTGTGAACTGATATGTTGTCCTGAAGGTTTTCAGAATAATGCTAACTCTTGTTCTTATCATGTGTGGTTGCATTAGAGAAGGAAGACTTATAACAAGCTGTAAATGATACTAGCTCTGAGCTAAAACTAAGCTATGATGGTCTATGAAATACAGGGTGGAACATTAGTGGTGGAATTTAGTACAGATTTCTAGGGAATTATTGCTGAATTGCTGAATGTACAGTAAGCTGTCCTGAACATTAAGAAGAACAATCTTTTCACTTCCAATGTACAATTCAAGATTGTAGATTAATCATGAAAATCTGCATTCTTACTGAAAGGGCAAATGTTTAATTCACATACTGGTACATGAATTTCCTCCCAAAAGTCTCTATAACTTGTATTTTCATGTACAATGTACATCCAATGATTTTCATTGTTCTTCTTGGTTTCTCAACATTATGTGAGAAATAAAAGTTTTTCATTTATTTCATTTATCTCTAAAGTCTAAAAATGTAAATTGCCCATTTTGGCAACTTGATAATGAGGTTTAGAGCCACACATATTTATATTTATGAATTGTTGTTCATGTAAACCTGCACTCAAAGTGCACTGATCACCTCATAGTTATTATACACATGATTCACATGTGAAATTTTGGCGTCAGCTCATGACGTCTCAGGAGGGACTTCATTTCATGCCTGGGAAATCATAGCGTAACGTTTGGCTAGGCTTAAAGTTATACAAAAATTATTTGACCTGGCGCACCCATGTAGATGAAGTATGTTCTATATGAAAGGCTCTGTGCAGCTGTTGAGGAACATGGACAGTTGAATAATTAATTGGGGTCATATTCATCTCTCCTTGATTGAGATTTAAGAATTAAGATTTGTCTTAAAAATGTTCGGCCATGCCTTTGTATACATGTTTGTAAGCCATGGCTCATGTTTTACAATACATATTTTCTTTGTCATCTATGTGCTTTTTGTATCCCACCGGTGCCACCACTACAAGTGTATATATCACTTCCAATTCCATGATCCTCTCCTCATACTGGCAGTTAAATATACTCATATTGAAAGTTTACTCATTTACTGTTACCTGTGGTCTGTGCCATGTTGAACTTGCTTAATAGCACTGAGGACTTCATCTGTGCCATTAACATGCTTCCAGGGAAAGCAATTTTTATTTTATTTTTGGGGCTACTTTTCAAGCTTGCTTGCATGAAAAAAACACTCCTTAGTTTGTTTTGCATTGAACTCTATGCAAAGTTTTGGGGGCTCTTTTGGGCATTTCCGGGGCGATTTCGCCCGAGCCCCCATGTATTTTTTTCCCTGCATGCATCCCTGCACATGCAGGAACTAGGAAGATGTAGTCACTCTGAAAGTATTGAGTTAGCCTGATTCTTATGTTATTTGCCAAACAGGCAAAAGAAGGCCGACATAAAAACTGCTGACCTTGAAACAATCGATGCAATTACCACATATCAACATGACCAAAACAACTGATTTCCCCCGCAGATAATTACTGTTGTGTCTAACCATCCATTCAATGTTCAATAAAATTCAGGAAGACAGCGATCTAAATAGAAGGAAAAGTAGAGGGGGTAGGGTGGAATTTGGGATTTGGGAAATCCAGAAAGAAGGTTGAAAAGGACTTTCATTTCACCCTGTACTTCACAAAGAAACCATCCTGTACACCACATTGTAATTTTGCATTATGTTATTTGTATCAAACGGTTTCTATAATACTTAAACCTGAGTTTCCATGTCTTTTGGTGCATTTTTTTGTAATAGTGCATGTTTGAAACTTTGAATTGAGGTATATTTTTATCAACCTGTTTGAAATCTGCAATCTGCAATACATAAAGTCATTGTAGTAGTGAGATTAAATAAATAATAGACACCACCCATAAATTCCTCATTGATTTAAAATAAAAAATTCTTTCTTATCACAAATTATCAGCCTCACTCTTTCCTCTTCTGTGATTTCTTCCTCCAATTTTAGAAATTTTACAATTTCATCTTTTACCTTCCCCTTCTTCCTCTTATATTTCTTCTGTTCATCTTTTCTTTTCCTGTTTACGTCATATTCTCCATATTTTGTCCTGATTGTTAATTGTTATATACCTGTAGGTTACCTATTTATTTTCAAATGTACATGTTTTTTTAAATTTTTTTAATGTGTTTAAGATTAGACCAGCATGTACCAACATTTAAATTCGAAAATGCTGATTCTAGGCCAATAAGTAGAGTATGGACACACCTTGTGTAGGGAGTGATGTAAAACCACTATCTCACTCAAATGGACTCAACTCGGATGATAACTTGAGGCAATGGAATTATGCTTCTCACTTGATAAATGTAATCGATAACTACCACGTCCAAGCTAGAAATCAGGTCAATTGGTGTCAAATTATCTCTGCTGAAAATCCTCCTTAGACCTCAAAAAGTACCACAAACTGGGGATTCTTTTATTGCTTTAGGCAATCATTAAAACACCTCATCAGTTACAATTCCTCCGTGAACAACCTGTGTAATTTGTGATATTCTTATTGCTTCATCAAACTCTCTTTTGTGGACAATTGGGATTCGAATTAGTTATTTTGTGATACAGGCTATTTTTACATGCACGAAAAGGGGTCACCATATGGTTAATGGTGTCAGCACTTTGGCATAAGGCTCATGAATCCACACCCTTCCTTGGTTTGTATAAAATGCATATCAAAATATAATATCATGCAGATTGCTTTAGGAACCTCATTTCTTGTTCTAGATATCAGTATACAGACACAAGATCTCCATTTTGGAATAAATCAAAATTGTAAAAAAAACTCAAGTTTGATTAGACTGAAAAGGTTAAAAAAAACTTCAGCTTTAATATCAGATTAAATTTTACAATCATATCAAAGAATGTGGGAAAAAAAAAAAGTGTTTTCTCTTAAACTTATACCAACATTGTGTGTAACATTATAAATATCTGTTTCTAGGATATGCACTCAAATAATTTGCATTGAAAATGGTGATGAATCTTGACATATGTTCAGTTAGATGATAATAAGCAAAAGATTCCTTCCTAAGAATGCTATTATCAGCCAATCACAAGGTCAGTGCTATTTTTATTTTATTTTGATACGTAGTGCTGCACCAAGGGATGCAGTGACCTCAGAGCCATCAGTTCCAGAGAGAGTCGATGAGGTTTCATCTACGAAAGCAGAAGCCTCATCAGCTGCTGGTGACGGTGATAAAAGGGAGATGATCAGCAAAGAAGATGGGCTCAATGATATCCTGGAAGGAATGTCAGGGATGAGTCTCCAGCAGCCAAGAGAATCATCTGTCACCCCAGGAGGAGCAGGAGCAGGAGCAAGAGATGGAGCAGGTGCAAAGGAAGATGCTGGGCAACCACAAGATGACGGTAGGAGTTTGCTTTCTTCTTCTTTTTTTTCTTCTCCTTTTTTCCTTCTTTTAAAATTAATTAGTTCAGGATTTTTTTGCAACAATAGTATTCATTCATGTAATATTGATAATGATTGAATAATTAAATGTTGATAAAACAAAATGGTTAACAAATCCTTTCAAAAATTAGAGCTAGTTGCAATGACGACCTTCGTCATTGCCTTGTTCGTTCACATTCTGCCCCATTAATATTCTTCTTCTGGTTTTCCTTAGTGTTCTCGTCAGGAAATCGCATTCGTTTTGCACGTAGTGCTTGTTATTCCTAGTTAGGTGCTTTCCTCATGTCCTTTTCCTTTCAAATTTCGTAGGCATCATCTCTAGCATCTCATCCAGGTCACTACATTCTTCGATTTTCGAAATCACTCATGCATAACCGTCCAGGCGCCATTTTGTCCGTTTCTGGTCCATTTTAAGGCTTTTCTTTCTTCCTTCCTATCTCCACTATCCTAGATCCTACAAACTTCTAACAAATTCCTCTAGATAGTCTAAGAGATGTTCTTTCATCTGCGACGTATAACATGCCCTTCAAAATGCCATCTTCGTACTCGAAATTTAAATCTGAAACCGACTCCGTCAAAAATCTTTAAAATTCTTGAAAAATGGACCCCTAAAAATCTAAAACTGCCATAACTTTCTCATATAAATTTCGTTTTGTTTTTAAATCTCACATTATCTTTATCTCATAATTGCACATAGCCATGCCAAATTTCACGCTCCATTGGCTTTGCAAAAAATAAATGGCGCCCTCTAAAGTTTTGGAAATTGGCCGTATCTCTATTGTGTCTTGGCAAACCCGTACCCTGTTTTGGATTTAGATACTTGGAAGATATGCCCTTTCCAGCCATACACAAAATTATATACCCTAATGCTGACCAAATTTGAGAAAATTGCCCTCCAAATTCGCCATTTTCAAGAAAATTCCGAAATAACTTCAACTTGCTCTAAAATGGCGATCTTTATATCTACATCAATGAAACTTGGCAGACATATGTAACCATACACGTGACAGCTGTCTGCCAAGTCTGGTAAAATTCGATGACGTCACCGCAAAGTTATCGCCCAAAATGATGAATTTAGTATGCATTACATAACAGCTCGTTAAACGCGCGTAGTACATTGCGCGCAGATGACAATGGTGTCAAACTGACCGCAATGAAGTGCCCTTTCGAATGATACCAAGTATGGTATATGTTCACACAGAAAATTGTGAGTAAATCGCATTTGAACAAGGGTCACTATACAAATTCCGCCGAGTTTCCGCCCGATTATAACACGTATCGGCTATGACGTCATATTTTCAGACTGCTTTTCGCCCCCTAAACGTTCTCTTTTTTCCTTGAAAATTTGCAGTGACATTTCGAGCTGCAATACGCAGGGCACCTCGGCCGAATTTTGAAATTGGTCAAGGGGCCATTTAAGACGCCATTTTGTCCTATAAATGTATTTTACATCACATGTTTCGATAGGTTTATCATTAAAAAAGAGAGTGGTTTACAATAACAACCATGAAATTCTCTTTCCAATGATACCAAATACGGCCTATAAAGAGACATAAAGAGAGAGAGAAAAAAACAATTTAAGTCCGGTCATAATACAGATCCTGTACGTTTTCCGCCCATGCATTACACGCATTGTCTATGGGGCAAATCGGGTTCACGCTTTTGGCCCCCAGAACGATCTTTATTTTTCTTGAAATTTTACAGGTACATTCTAAGTGGCCAAATGCAGAGCATCTCCAAGCCGGATTTTTAAAATCGGTCAATCATGACATTAAATGCTATATCATACTCTGCATAACTAGTCCGAAAGATGCTCTTTCGTTTGACACGTAAAAACATGGCGTCATTGCACGCATATCGTTCTGACACGATTGCATTTCTAGTTAGAAATATATTGACATTGATTGATTGATTGAGTAAGGGCCATTACAACCTGAGTGTGTCTCTTGGGTAATGATTTATAAAAACATGTCATAAAAGATGTTTGATCATCATTTACAGAATTTTATTGATTGTTGCTAAGCCATTGTTACTTTCATCTCTGTAAGTGATTATAATGATAGGTTGCCATAGAGATTATCCATTTGCTGTGTGTAATGATAGCATTAGAAAATTTGTATATCAATTGATAGTAATAGATATGTAGTAGTAGTAACAATAATGATAATTCAAAATAATGGTGATGATTTTGATGTTGATGATGATGATTATGATGATAAGGATGGTGATGATGATAATAATACTACTACTAATAATAATACAACTACTACTACTACTATTATTAATAAATGATATTATCATTATAATATGATAATAATAATAAAACTGATGATAAATTTGTAAAGCATATTTTTTGAGGATACAAAGTATTGATTATTTCCACAGCTTTGTGGACATGCTATCAAAATAAGGTGCCAGGGGACTGAGACCTTTAATACATAACCTCATTATTTATGCATATATCCCAAATATTACAGTTCCCGAGGATGAAGCTCTAGGAGCCTGTGGGGTATCAGGTGAAACAACTACACCAGGAGCAGAAGATAATATCTTTGGAAGCCTTCAGCAGACATTTGGTCCTCAGGTAAGACAAAAAAAAAATCATCAGTTATCAAGTCATGAAAATCGCATTCTGGGTCTGTGAATGTCTCCCACATTGAGCTCATTCATCATCATGAATGATATTTTTGATACTTGCTACTATTCTCATATATTATCCCATAAGAAATTTTTTAATCATACATTCACGCTAAATATTATTATTGCAAATATGTTTTTATTTATTTACTTTATTTATTTATTTATTTATGCATGTTCACAATTTCACAATTCAATGGAGTTAACATCATATGAAAAAGAGTATAATATAACAAATCATTTTCAATTTTACAATCCATTTGAATTGACTTCACATGAAAAAGAATATAACAATTTTTGCATCAAAGACAAGTTGCAACTATAATACAGTTTAAATAATGAACACACAAAGGTGATGAAACATAAGCATAGAGCTTGAATCGTTACAACACCTTTCAAATATATAATATATGACAAATAAAATTCCTGAAGGGTTTACACTATTTACAAAGAACAAGAAAAAAAAAGATCTAGTAAAATGCCTTATAAATCATAAGAGAATCAAATTTATG
>CP137666.1:42728893-42768167 GCA_037976565.1 Mesocentrotus franciscanus
ATTTATGTTCGATAGAATGAGAACTGATATATAGATTTTGTATATGTGTAAGTAATATCTTAGGCCCTGTCACACATAGGGGACGCATGGGGCACGCAATTTTTGCCAGTGCGTTGTCGTGCCTTAGGTGTGCGTCATCCTTCGTTACTCGTTCGTCGAATGCGCTGAACCAACGCTGGACGAACGCTATGCATTCGTCGTCATTCGCTGTGTGCGTCGGGATTTTTCAGCATGCTCAAAAATTTCCGGGGAGCTCAACGCATGAATGTAAACGCCAAAAGGACGCCAGACATGCGCTGAGTGCGCTAGACCAACGCCAGACATACGCGAGCACACGCCTGTATACGCAGCGCGCTAGCAACACGATATGCATTCGTGCCAGCTCGCTAGCTTCTCCCAAATCCTGACAAAAGTCGGGCTCACGACTTTTTTCCGATTTTCAATGCGCCGGCCGTGCGTCGTCTATGTGTGACCGGGCCATAACATCTGTAAAATGAGAATACATTTGAGTGCTCTTTTAAAGGAGTTTTTTGATTTTATATTTCGAACATTGTTAGGTAGAGAATTCCATACATCTGGACCCCTATGTCTGATTGATTTATGGGCTAATATAGTGTGAGGATTGACCACATGTAAATTTGATGACTGCCTTGTTGAATATGAGTGAACCATGTTATTAGGTTGGAACATTGAAGATAATGAAGTAGGTAACAACTAACAATTTGATATTGAAACGGAACATAAATATGGCAATTTGGAGGAAGTTAATATCATCAACCTTTAAGCATTTCAGTGTAACATATAGTGGGGTAGCATGGTCACGATAACCAGCTCAGGTACATATGCGTACAGCTTTCTTTTGCAGCAGAAGAATATTATTTGTCACACACTTGTATGTTGCCCACAAAATATTACAATAGGAGATATGTGGTAAAATTAGACTATTATATAGTATAAGTAATATTCTATAAAAAAACACATTTTATTCTATACAGTACGCCAATATTTCTGAAGATTGGTGTAACAATGTGTTTTACATGGTCGCTCCAGTCAAGTTTTTCATTGATATAGACAACAAGGAACTTGTACATGTCCTTCTCTCTATAAAAATATCATTCAGTTTAATATTTAGAGCAAGGTTGTCATTAGATTTTTTACCTCTAAAATGAATATACAGTAATTTGTTTTAAGCACATTGAGAGAGAGAGCACATTTACTTCTAATTGTTCTAAACCATATAGTCAACTTTGGCAGTTCCGAATTTAGTTTCTGAAAAGAAAGCACTTGTATCATCTGCAAATAAAGTATAATTTAAAGTCACTGATATAAATAAGAAATAATAATGGGCCCAAGATCGATCCTTGCGGAACACCGCATTTAAGATACAGAATGTCAGAGTTATAATAAGTGTATTGTCTTCTCATAGATAGTAACTCGCAAACCATTATAAAACTATACCCCTTATTCCATAGTGCTCTAGCTTAGAAAGAAGAATTGAATAGTCAAGTGTGTCAAATGCTTACAGCCCCTGTATGAGACAAATCTATTCCATCATCAATAACTAAGAAAATGAAAGTTTATGAAATTTTTCTGTACAGAGCAAATTGGAGAGGAGCTCGCAAGATACTTTAGAGTGTTGCCAATTTGTGTTTCATTCATGAGAACTTAAACAAATTCATAGCTTTCCTATTTTTAAATGGATATTGCTCAAACTTTCACTAATTTATTTCTCTCATTTGTCTGCTTTTATTAAAACCAACATAATATCAAGGTGGACTTCCCCTTCAGCTTACTTGATAAAATTTGATTTTGGTAAAACAGGAATTTTCATACAACTACAACTGAGACTAGGCATGCAAGATTGCAACTTGCGTACATATTGTGTGACATTAATTGTCACCAACTTAATATCAGGGTGAACTTCCCCTTTAATATTGTCTTTATTATTTTATTTGGTAGTATATACATTGACAGGTTAAAAAAAAAAACATTTGCAAGCATTTATAGTTTGCAGGCAAAAACCCTTTTCAGTCGCAATGTGTATTAACAGAGAGTCTGAAGTAGGTGACCAAGGAGACCTGGGACAGGCTTCACTCTAGACACAATATATGCTACTAAATTCAAATGAGGGTCTGTGCTCACAGAATCCTACAAGTATTTATGGTACTAATATGAAGGGTATAGATCTATCCGTCTTCAGCAGATTCGATGAGCAAACATTCATTTCTTTCGTTTGGTTCTCTTTGTTCGCATCAGGTTGAGATGCATGCCGTGATCCCTCAGCCATGGTGCCCTCATCTTGAGTCGGACGTACGACCTTTGCCCTCTACCGGTCTGGACGTGTCATTGCCCTGTAAGGATTGTGGCGATACAAGAGAGAACTGGGTGTGTCTTTATTGTTATCAGGTGAGAGGGGCATCACAAGACATCACACTCTTTTAGTCTGTTCACAATCCCCCAGACACTTCAAAGAAAAATTACTGCGCTGCTATTAGTCATACACGTAGGATTGATAAACATGTACATATTTAGTAAGGGTTGTGGTGATACGAGAGAGAACTGGGTGTGTCTTCATTGTTACCAGGTAAGAAGGGCATCACAGGACATCACACTCTGTTACTCTGTTCACAATCCCCCAGACACTTCAAAGAACAATTACTGCGCTGCTTGTAGTCATACACGTAGGATTGATAAACATGTACATATTCAGTAAGGATTGTGGTGATACGAGAGAGAACTGGATGTATCTTCATTGTTACCAGGTAAGAAGGGCATCACAGGACATCACACTCTCACTGTCCACAATCCCCCAGATGCTTCAAAGTACAATTACTGCATTGCTTGTAGTCATACACCTACAAGCCATAATGCAGGTACATGTATGACGTAAGCAATGTAATAAAACACCTTTCTTGCTTGAAATGATTAATTCTAGGCATAGTAAATCGAATTAATGTTGTCTTTTGGCATATACAACTTTTGTTTTCTGTCACAGGAAATTAATGACTTGTCATTTAGAAAAGCTCATTAATTTTCTTCACTAAGCTTGGATTGAAAAAAGGTTTGTGTATCTGGTGGAGTTCTATTTTACATAATTTTTCCAATTTCAATGGATGTTTCTTCGCATATAGTCAGATTCAGAGAAAGACGCTTGAGTTTAATAGGTAAGATAAGCTGATAAAAGCCACTCTAATGCATGCAAATAATATTTCTTTTTGTGCAAGGATGAAAATAGTTGTTCTATTGATACAGAGAGATTTGTTCAAGCATCCATAATGCTTGATAATACACTTCCTGTACGGCTTGTTTTTTTTCTCAGGATTTATATAAATATTTAACGAGGGCAACGCTCTCGTCGGTCTCTCGCTTGCATTATGCAATTCGATATGATGAAAAATTAAGGTTGGGACATTATTTATAGGCAGGGTGGCCCATTAGCAGGGCCCCAAAAATGAAATCCTCTGAATATAATCAGCATTTTGAAGTGAATATTGACTAAGAATCATTCGAAGAATTATTTACTACTATTTGTACCCAGATTGATAACTTTAATGAAATATGAACAAATAACAAAAATTGATTTATTGATTCTCATATTCAGTTGTGAAAACATAATCCAAGTCTAATGACCTTTGACCTTGACTTTGTGACCTGAAATTTGTGTCATATGATTTTTGATACTTGATAACCCTTGGGTACAAGTTTCATGGAATTTGAACAAACACTTTTGAAATTATGCTAAAAATTCAAAATCTTGATGTTGATGCCACAACAAAGTCTAAGTTTGCACACCTGAAATGACCTTGACTTTGTCACCTAAAAGACTAATCACATAATTGGTGATACTAGATAAACCTTATGTTAAGTTTCATGAAATAGGAAGGTAGTAGTAGCTGTCTGTCGCGAAGCGACAATGACCGCCTCCACTTTCATGAAGGCTGCTTGCAAATGTGGGTAAGTACCGGTAGCTCTTGCAAGCTACTAACGGCACTCTCTCGGGGAACTGGTAGCAGTTTCACACCGGCGAGGACAAGCCAGGACGGGTGTGAACCACTAGACCCTGGAAGGTATACTTTCAGATATACGATAAAAATTCAAAATCTTAACCTTTGGTTAAGTTTTGATGTTGATGCCACATCATCATCATCATCATCAAGTCCATTTTTCCCACTTTGTGGGGTTGGACATTTCATTTCCTTAATGGCTGCTTTCCAAGCTTTCCTGTCTGTGGGATCCATATGACTGATACCCGATGTTTTGGCATCTTCTTCTATGGTTTCCCTCCAAGTTTTCCTGGGTCTCCGTGGGGTCTTCTTTCGGTGACCGGAAGGTTTAGAGCCCTCTGGAGCCAGTGTGTTGCCTCTCTTCTTGCCACATGTCCAAACCATCTAAGTCTATTTCTCCTCATAACCTGTGCCACCCCCATCAAGCCCATTGATTGAAGGAGGACTTTGTTCTTCCATCTCTTGTGAAGTGATACCCTGCGCATCCACCTCACCATCCTCATCTCAGCTTTCTCCATTCGCTGTACACTGGACGATTTCATTGCCCATGTTTCGCTCCTGTACGTCATGCATTTTCTAACACAGGCATCATACACCTTTCCTTTCACTCTTAACGGGTCGCCCTTGAGGTGAGGAAAGGAGAGAGCTCGAAACTTTTCCAAGCGCTTTGGATTCTTGCAGTCACAGCTGCTGTCTCTCCTCCTCTGACAGCCAACATGTCTCCCAGGTAGCAGAACTTCTCCACCTTATCATACGTCGTTCCATGGAGATCCAGACCTGTCACATTGTCACTGGTACGTTTCTGTGAGATTGTGCCTAAGCATCTCTTACAGATGAATGTCTTACTTGCTGCTTGCAGGCTACCACATATTCCACTGCATCTGCAATGGACCCAGCTCCTGCATTTGGTGCATCTGATTGAGTTTGCTCCAACACCTGTATAGCAAACTCCGCAGGGGTACTCTCCTGTTTTCTCTGTCTCACCTGCATCAGCAGAAGACACCATGACCTTGGACTTTCCAGCATTCACTTTCAGACCCTTTCCTTCTAAGGCTGCTTGCCATGAAGACATTCTAGCTTTCAGTTCTTGTTCACTCTTAGCCATCAGCACCAAATCATCTGCGTAGAGCAGTTCCCATGGAAAGCCTTCCTGAATGTCCTTTGAGATAACATCCATTACGATGATGAAGAGGAGAGGACTGAGCACTCAGCCTTGGTAAACTCCTACTTTGACATCAAAGCTTTTGGATGTGTGTCTTTGCTTCTGCAAATAGTGCCATGACTGCTCGTACGAGCCACTCCTGGACACCTGCCATCCTCGACGCCCATCTGACAACCTCCCTTGGTACTTGGTCAAAGGCCTTCTCTAGGTCGACAAATGCAAAGTACAGCTGCTGCTTCTTTGCAAGAAACTTTTCTTGCATCTGATGTACGGTGAATATAGCATCGCTAGTTCCCTTTCCTGGCATAAAGCCAAACTGCATTTCATCAACTGCAACTTGCTCTCTGATTCTCTTTTCCAGAACTCTCTCATAGATTTTCATGGTATGCTCGAGAAGCTTGATGGCTCGATAGGACCCACAGGCCAGTGGGTCTCCTTTTCCTTTATAGAGTGGGACTACTGCACTCAAGAGTCCAGTCAGATGGAATGTGACCTTCATCCAGAATATCATTGAACAGATCTATCAACCACTCAACACCGTGCTTCCCTGATGCTAGTATGAGTTCCATGACCACTCCTGATGGACCAGCTGCCTTTCCCTTGCTGGAGAGTAAAAGGGCACGAGCAACCTCACCTTGTGACTGAGATGAGACATCTTGGCCCCTCTGTTGCGTCACACTCAAGTGATCCCATCCCATGAGTTTTCAACATTCATGAGGCGTTCCATGTAACTCCTCCACGCTTCTTTCACTGAAGCAGCCTCAATGACAATGTTTTCAGCCTCATCTTTCACACATGTTGGGCCCATCACGTCCTTAGCCGTCCTTCGGGCTGGATGGTGCCCATATTGTTCTGTCTTGCCATTGAATGAAATTTGATGGAGCTTTATTTTACGCCGGATGCCCTTCCTGTCGCAACCATAAGTGGCCTCTTCCCAGCAACTCTTTCGCCCGTAGCCATTGGTCACCGAGGCACAGCTCATATGCCCCCTGCAACCAGGAGCCAGTGGCTGACTTGTCCTAGATCCATGACCAACCGGCGCCATGCTTTGATAGGTGTTATTTTTCATCCTGCAGGGTGTCTAGGCACCCTCCCACTAAGAGACTCGGATTAGTCGCCGGCCACTCGACCATGAAGCTGGCAGTACAGGCCTTACATGGTTACCTGTAGCAACAAAACAGTTGCAGACCTGAAATGACCATCGACTTCGACTTTGCGACCTGGGGATACTTTATAACCTCTATGTTCAAGTTTCATGGGAGAGGAGCGTATACTTTCAAAATTGTATTAAAAATTCAAAATCTTAACCTCAGGTTAAGTTTTTGATGATGATGCCACAACATAGTCTTAGTTTTTTGACCTGGACTTTAATCGACCTGAAATTCTACTCTCATGATTGGGGATACTTGATAACCCTTTAGTCTAAGTTTCATTAAATAAGAACTTATACTTTCAAAATTACATTAAAAATTCAAAAACTTAACCTTGGTTAAGTTTTTGATGTTGAAGCCGCCGCCGTCACCGGAAAAGCGGCGCCTTTGTCTTGCTTTTGCTATGCAGGCGAGACAAAACCTGCTTCTTAACCCCTTTCTTGGCCCCTTTTAGGGCTAAGGTAATGTATTATTTTAATACCATAATTAGAAGAAAAAAATCTTATTACACTTAGATTTGAATTTGTATTTGATTTGATTTGGTACAAATCATCATCTGCTAAATGCTACAAACAAGTTTATAATTTTTTTTCAGTTAACAAATCTTAAAGATAAAGACCAGTTCTGGTCATGCGATTGCATTGTGAAAGAAACGTTGTGGAATCGATCAGAAAAGGTTGATCATCTAGCATATAAGTATTGGTGTGTACTGCAAGGTTCTGGAATCATCAAAATGATAAGAAATTTGGCCCAGTCTTGGTAAAGTTACAAGCACTGTACACAGAAAGATGTATAT
Organism: Mesocentrotus franciscanus; assembly: GCA_037976565.1. NCBI lineage: Eukaryota > Metazoa > Echinodermata > Echinoidea > Camarodonta > Strongylocentrotidae > Mesocentrotus > Mesocentrotus franciscanus. Next base: position 42,736,007 of record CP137666.1, read on the forward strand.
GGGACTACCCGACACGTGCGTGCGCGCGATATCTATTTGGTCCCAATAGATATATATACTTTACCAAATATATCAATTAGAAGGCGGTTCCCCGTCAAAATTTGTATCATCACGTATTCGTCAAAACATATTCTTTCACATGATTGGTAATGAGAGCTTCCATTTCATTTTTTGAGAGGGGGGCATTTCCAAAACTGGTCTTTACCTTTAACAAGTCAAATTCATCTATCATGGATGATAGAAATTGGAATTGTTAAAGAATGTTATTTCTTTCCCTAATCAAGCATGACACATGTATTGCTGTGCCTCTGCATAGACAACTAGATGGAATTGGAATCTTTCTTCTTCTATCAGACCAGTGTTGGACTGACAAGGGAAGAAACATTGATATAATGATGACAGTATTGATAAGTGTAAGTGGAGACATGCAGTGGAAAGCCTTAAAAACAAGACAATGCAAACTCTAGTTTATATTGGTTATAAGCAGGTTTTATTCAATTAACGAGATATGCTTTTCTCTATAAAGTGACTTTAACAAGACTTGGTTGTATTGGTATGTGTATTTGCAGGTCTACTGTGGACGTTATGTCAGTGAGCACATGTTAATGCATGGGTTGGAGTCTAGTCATCTCATGGTGCTTAGCTATGCTGACTTGTCTGTTTGGTGCTATGGATGTGATGCTTATGTACATAATGAGGCAAGTTCTTCTTTAATTAGAGTTTCAGATTCCTGTGCATAACTATCAAATGTGCAACTTGTCCTTTATGTACACTGATGTATTAAGATTTGACCTCTAGTTTGACCTCTTGTTGGATCTCTGGCTTGACCTCCAGATGACTTCCAGTTTGACCTCCATGTAAAAACCTGAAGGTTGACATGCATTTTGTCTCACTCTGAACTAATTCTTCTTTGAGACTCATATCTGTAATCAATATTTTAAAGTGCTTGTGTATCATGCACTCGATCACATGTTCATCTTTTTTTTCTTTCTATTTTCTTGTAGATTCTCATACCAGCAAAAAGGGCAGCACATCTCAGCAAGTTTGGTATTCCTGGAGTGTAGGATTATAAGAGGAAGCTTTCTGAGGCTCTAAGGTGCTATTTTCCCCCTTCAATTTAAATGCACTTGATGATTATGTCCAAGTATAGATCATCTACCTACCTATCTTCTTACCATAGCTAAAGAGCAAGTAAAGTCCCCATCACCCAAAGATCTTCCATTTTGAAGGTCGAATTATTTACCCCTCTTCAGTGTACAAAGGCGTTTGCTCACAATATCAATATAATACTTCAGCATGAAGGCTGAAGCAGTCATGGTATAGATATTGTGTATTTGTAGGATTATTTGAACATGCAGTATGCAGTAACAAATGCAGAATCGAATGACATATTGAGATTGTAGTCAATGTCTTGTAGATTTTCTTGCAATATTGTGTGCTTGATGAGACTCAAATGTCGCCAGTGGGGTAACGCCCAATCTTTAGTGTTTTAACATAGCTACAAAGTACAAGTGCCACTTTCTTATCTAAATATGTATGAATACATGTATGATTAATGTTCATACTGTTAGAATTTAGAAATATGTCTGGAGATCAGGAAAACTCTTGCAAGGACAATAGTCCCTTGAAAAAATTGTGCTTTATAGGGAGTAGAATCAATTTGAAATATAAGATCATTTAGTTGAAGATAACATATCTTCTTTATTGCCTTAGAGTAACAATGCAAATTAGTGGTGCAATTACATGTATATTGTTTCATTTGTGGCAGTAAGGGATTCTAATTTGTCTGAAAATAAATCACATTGTACCCTGAAGGTATTTTTTTTCTTTCTAATTTATGGTTGCAAGAAAGCTGCGATTGATGGCAAGTTACAAAATTTGCAACTGATATTTGCAATTGATTGCAACTCGACTCTCTTACGACGCCCCACTAGTCTCCTAAATTTCCTAGGATTTTGTAAGGATTAAAGTTTTAACAATTAAATTAAGTTAACTAGATCTAGCTTTTATTCTCCCCCTCTCTCTCTCTCTCTCTTACTCATGGCGCATTGCAAGAAAATTAAGTTGCGATCAATTGCAAATTTGCAATTAATCGCAAGACTTACGCTTGATTTGGGGGATTTCCAATTGATTGCAACTTTCTTGCAACGCCCCATAAGTTTTCTTCTTTTAAACACTAATTAAAATATGCACATATCTTACCCTAGGGACGACTCAAGACACCTGAATACATTCGCATGAGAAGACTTACATGTGAAAGCTGTCATTAAACGCATGTTCAATTAGAAAAAGAAAGCCAATGACTATTCCTCCTTTAAATTATCAAGGCCCATGATGTCCTTTTTCCCCACGAGCATATAAAAACCAGACACAAATAGTGGCCCGGTATGGGGAAATCTTTCATAATAGTTATATTTTTCAATCTTCTCTTTAGAGACGATCGGTGGAGCCAGGCGTGTACTGTATTACATGCCAGGAAAAAGGGGTTTCAAAGCAATTAAAAAAAACTTTTTCAATGCACGACGACCATTACCGGTACTCGTGTTGACAAGTTCCATGCTTTCCCATACAATATCACATGATCTGCACTACATGTAGTTATGTTTTCAAGGTCACATTTCTGCCCGTAAAAGAATGGTTCATATATACTTATGTGTGCAAGTATATTTACATTTGAATGTCTATCCTTGTATGTTATTAAATAATAAAATTTGATTATATTATGTGTATATTGACATTGACTTAACTTTCTTTTACAGAAATTTCTAGTGCTTATCGGAACTGATACGAGTTGAAAAAACATATAACAATTTCTCTCATATTAGAGAAAGATCAAGGTTGTACAATTAGTAGAATTTGTGAGAAACTATTTAAGCTACTTCTTAAGAATTAAAAGTTTTCTGCAATTTTGAAATCTTAAAACCATTTTATATAGGTCAACCAAAATGTTACTTATTAAATATATGCCATGTACAGAGAAAATACCTGTTACGATTCCTTTCAACATATATTTTTATGTTACATGTAATTTATTAGAACTTTATTATTACATTAGCATTTTATAGTTCTTCTAACCTTTACAAAAGTGGTCAAGGTGTTTCTTTCCGTTTAAAGATTTTTCAGATATGCATCGGCAGGGATACCAATACTGTCTCTGCTTCAAGCATCAATGTATGATTTCATGTAAAGACAGTAGAGTGTATGTTGTTTGGATTGGCTTACTGACCAAGTCTACTCACTTTCTGTCATTAGGGACTTTTAGATTTAGACCACGAGAGCGTGGACTGCCGCATGTGACATTGTGTTAAGGCACTGGGCCGTGCCCGGCAGTGCCTTAAAAGGACATCACAGTGCCTTATAAGGACGTCCCACGTTGCAGTCCACTATGTCGACGTGCAAATCTATAAGTCCCTATTTATTTTTTGTGTCTTCCACAGTATATCATTTATGATGACATAGTATTTTACTTTTGATTTTAAAGTTCTGTCATTGTTTTCACACATGCGTATATATACATATATACAGATATATCTAACATTAAATTTGTAAAATTAAATTCTGGTACTTAGTTATTTATAACTGACTTCTATTGAACAGTAAAAATGCAGTCTGGACAAAGGCAGGGGAAAAATAGTTTAACTTGAACATTCAGCTTTATTCAAGTTCATACAGCGTGTGTCATATTTCGGTAGGCCATTTTCATAATGTAATCAAATACATCTTTATGAAGTACCTCATTACGAATTGTTTCACGCACCTGTTAGGAATAGTTGTATCTCAATAATCAGAATGCAAGTTGGATACATAGTAGGGCAAGCTGTAATGTTTTTCCTACCTAGCAACAACTAATGTATGCAATTCGTATTCTGACAATTGAAATGCAATAATATATACCAGGTGAATGCAATAGCACGTTGCAAAGTAAACTTGCATACATTTGAATCCATATTGAAAATCACTCATCACCAGGCACATAGTCAGGAGGGGCAATGGGGCAGTCGCCCCCCCCAAAAAAAAACGCCGGCCAAAAAAGAAAGAGAGAGAAGAGAAAAAGTAAGAGGACGTAGAAAGAAAAAGGAGCAGACAAAGAATCATTTTTTTAAAATTCAGACAAGGATTAAGAGTCGAGAACGGAACAACGAATCGTCTTCTTTCTCTAATAATTTAATGAAACGTCAAAGCTTCCGCGCGAAGGGGAGGGGGAAACTGAATTCAGACAAGGATTAAGAGTCGAAAACGGTACAACGAATCATCTTCTTTCTCTAATAATTTAATGAAACGTCAAAGCTTCCGCGCTTCACACGGGAGGGGGGAAACTCTCCCCTCCCTGCACCAACCCCCCCCCCCTCTAAAATAAAATCCTAGCTACGCGCTTGCTCATCACACATCCATCATCCCATAGCTGTGATGTACAACCGGTCCACAATATGCATATTCCATTGCCTATCGTTCATAAACCCTGTGCCTATTTATTTATTAAGCAATTGCCTAGTATACAGTGGATAGTATATACAACTATTGCTTTGAAATATAATACTTTGCAAAGATCTAAGATTAAAACAACTCTTAAAGAGAAGGTTGAGTTCTGGGAAGAGGTGAAAAATAATTTGTGAGCATCATCATTGTTTTTATGCAAGTGTGGAAGAACATCAGATAAAAAAACGTTCCCTGAAAAGTATGGCTCTTCAAATGCTTTCATATTCTGAATATGGCATGTAACAACAGAAAAATCGGGACAGATTTTTATGCCACATGTTCGTGTAGCCCCATATATATCTTTCTGTGTACAGTGCTTGTAACTTTACCAAGATTGGGCCAAATTCTTATCATTTTGATGATTCCAGAACCTTGCAGTACACACCAATACTTATATGCTAGATGATCAACCTTTTCTGATCGATTCCACACCGTTTCTTTGACAATGCAATTGCATGACCAGAACTCAACGTTATCTTTAAACAACAGAATTGGGATGCAATGAAAGCTCAGTGAAGAAAAACAAAATTGTTAATAATAAAATATTGCCTTGGTAGCATTTTAACATATGAATAACGACCTCCTAAATTGTTCAAACACACAATTTCACATTAACAAAATGAAGGTTAGTGTTCGTGTAATATCTTGAGCTGTTATCACTACTGTATCTCTCCAGCTACAATATCATGGAAGAAAAACCTTTCAGACCAAATGACACTACATTAAAGGTGACTCTACCTCATCCGCACTGTATGTGTGTGATCAAGTGCAAAACTTTGACTGGTTAATTGTGAAACAAACAAAGAATTACTTCTTCTCGAACTTGAGCACCAAGAACTTGTGCACTTGATACCCAAAGCAAGTCTATTAAAAGAAGGAAACACAACATGATGTACTCCACCACTTTCACTGTCCATTCCCACATCTCGCTTCTCTAAACTTTGCCAGGAGTCCATCGTTCTCTCGGAGGACATATGAGAGAGGTTTCCTCTGGTAATAATCAGACATCAGCTCAATGTTCTCTATGACCGAGGATAAGAGATGGGCTCGGCCGACGTTGGTACCAGGAGCATTAAACTTGAGATGAGTGAAATGTACATGGAGGTGGTAGTAGGAGGGTTGGTAGTGCATGTATGCTCTGAGCTCATCAGCTGGTATACTGTACTTCTCTTGGATACATTTCTGAAAAGTGAATAATTCAGGGGGAAAAAAAGATGGCTCTACAATATATATAGTGTGGTGGGTCATTGTAGTTTAATACTGAAAACAAAAGGGACAAAAAAAAATCATGTGATAGAGTTTGCTTTAAAAATTACAAGATTACAACATTATTTTCCAGAATGATTATGCCATTTGGATTTTCCATTTAGCAATGTACAAAGTCCATTTCCCCTTAATTTCCCCTTAATGTTATTCTTAACCTGATGCCTACAGGAGCTGTAAGTCTCTAGTTTTATATCTAGGAAAATAAAAGAATTAGAAGTCAATATCGGTAGTTATATAGAGATATCGAGTGCTATGAGAGGACTGGCTGTTTTTATACGCTCAAGGAGAAGTTGCATCCGCTGCTATCACCCCGAGGCGCGCCTGCAACTTTCCCACGAGCTAGTATAGAAACAGCCAGTCCTCGAATATTAAAGCAGTCGATATCTCTTTTATATACCGAATTGACACAAAAATCTACCAAGAATTCTTACCTTATCCTTTTCTTGAGTAGAGATTGGTTAAAACATCACAGAAAATATGAGACACTGTCTGTTAATCTTCGCTGGAAAAATGACTGAAAGTTTCAATCATTTGGGAATCGCAGACAAAAAGCACTGTATGGTGTCGGCGCTCGCACAAAGACAATTTTAACACGTAAACCAATGGGGATCGCAGTATGAGGGCACTTTTCAAAAGACTATTGACTGGTAGGCGGGTATGAGGGCACTTTTTAAAAGACTATTGACTGGTAGGCGGGGCATGGCTAAAATCATGACTCCAATTTCGACCAATTAGATGGCTAGATTTCTAAAGTGAGGTATATAATAAATATTATTACATGGACAAATGTTCAATGGGAATGTGTGAGCACAGAAAATCATGACTCATCACTTGATGCAATATATTATTGTACAACTACACACCAATGTATGCTCCAAAATAGATGCACAATAGTAGACTGAATTCTGAGCATATGTACCTAATAATACCCAGGGCTCTACAATAATATTTTTCGAAGGGGGTCCGGATTAAATTTTTACAGTCTCTATGCATGAGCCCCATGTAAAATATTCCAAATTTTGGGGGTCTGAAGTTATATATTTTGGGTGCTCGTGGATCCCTGGCGCCTTTCAGTGTCGCCCCTGTTAATTTCAAATAACTTTCCCAAATAGGGATACTTTAAACTGGAACGAGAAATATATAGGTATATACAGCTCTATATATATATAGAGAGAGCTATGTTTAGCTATCTAGACAGAGACAAAGAAAAAAATATATAATTACAACATACATTATATGAAGTAAAGCTTACAATCAAATACAAAACAAAAAATAAAGGGAAAAATATCAAGAGTATTAAAAGCTCATGACAAAGGAAAATCATAGAATTTTTTTCTAAATGGGAAAACATTCTTTGCACAGTGCAGAGCTAATGTGACCCGAGAGATTTATTTGTCCCTGCTTACCGTAGCCTCAAATACAAAACTAAAGGTAAGTCTCACCGAACACTTTTCCTGGATATTGCGTAGCAGCGGAAGATGAGAAGCATTGAGATCACGTAGACTCTTGATACCTCGCTGATGTATGATGACGATGAGATAGAGATTGTCCGTTTGTTTCTCATCCCATTTCATGTCTGGTAACATTACAAAGCCTGCCTCAGGATCAGGATCTTCAAAGACGATACGCTCTGATTCGGCTTTCTTCTCCAAGATATTGTACACCAACTAAAGAAACATTAATGTGAGCAATATTATTTCTTAATATGGATTAAGTATGTGAGACAACTTTTGAAGCTTGAATTAAGATCAACATCTCCCTAATAATATTACTAATAATTGGATTTGTACAGCATTTTATCCCGAGGCTACAAAATGCTGCATTCTATTATCGCCCAGTTTTAGCCAAGCTACCCTGATGAGGTGCCCAAACATTCAAAAAATGTCTTCCTACCAGGTACGCATTTATTTCACCTTAGTGGAGAGGGGCAAATGTATTTAAATGTCTTGCCCAAGGATGTTAGTACCTAAATAGTCAATATTTGTTAAGGCTTCTCAAATATTTCTTACCTGAATATTAAACTGCTTTTCCTCAATATATAAGAATGTTAGTGCTTAGAAAGACAATATTTGTTCAGGCTTCTTAAATGTTTTTTACCTTAATATTTAACTGCTTTTCCTCAATATATAAGGATGTTAGTGCTTAGATAGATAATAATTATTAAGGCTTCTTAAATGTTTCTTACCCGAATATTTAACTGCTTTTCCTCAATATATAAGAATGTTAATGCTTAGATAGACAATATTTGTTAAAGGGAAATCAAACCTTGATAGCAAACCTGTCTAGAATAAAGCAGAAAAATCAGAGAAGCATACCGGTGAAAGTTTGAAAGAAATCAGACAAAAAATGAGAGAGTTACGAATTTTTGAAAGTTGCAATTACTATAGGTATGGGCTCTTCAAATTGGCTGAATTGATAATGCATGTCTATGTGATGTAGTGGCGTATAACTTTCCCATTTGCTCCAATACACAAAAAGACTAAAATTTCAACTTTTCATAAATGTATGACTCGGGATGGTCTGTTCTTTTTAGAGAACCTGTAATAATGTACTCTCCATGATATATTTTGAGTAGTGCCCCGAGGGGGAAGGCACTTGGAAGAACAAGTGAAACGCTCTCGGCGGTCTCGCCTGCATTACGCAATTCAGCATTACGCAATTCGATATGATGAAAAATTGAGGTTGGGACATTATTTTTATAGGCAGGGTGGCCCATTTGCAGACCCCCGAAAATGAAATCCTCTGAATATAATAAGCATTTTGAAGTGAATATTGATTATGAATCATCAGAATAATTATTTACTGTATCATAAGAATACAATATAATGAGATTTAGTGTATGGGTAAGACTATAAATGTTTCAATGCTTGTCAGTAATTTACAAATAAAGTTATCTAATAAACTTTTTAAGAAAAGAGGATTTTTCAGCATTTTGTGTAAAAACAATTGGAAGGTAAAGCCCATCTACATCACATCACGTCTCATTAGCATAATGAGAACATTATTATGAGATATACTCCAATATATATTATCGAAACATCAATATTGTCACCTAGCTGTAACTGATCATGTACATACTAGGCCTGGGATCGAATACTAAAATTACTATTAGAATATTCATGGGAAAGTACTGAATGATTCAAATATTTACTTTCATGAAATATGAACAAATAACAACAATTTATTTATTAATTCTCATATTAAATTTTGATAACATAATCCAAGTCTACTGACCTAAAATGACCTTTGACCTTGACTTTGTGACCTGGAATTTGTGTCACATGATTTGTGATACTTGATAGCCCTTGGGTACAAGTTTCATGGAATTTGAACAAACACTTTTGAAATTATGCTAAAATTTCAAAATCTTGATGTTGATGCCACAACAAAGTCTAAGTTTCCAGACCTGAAATGACATTTGACCTTTACTTTGTCACCTAAAAGACTAATAACATGATTGGTGATACTTGATAACCCTTATGTTCAAGTTTCATGGAATAGGAATGTATACTTTCAAAATTATGATAACAATTAAAAAATCTTAGCCTGATGCCACAACATAGTTAAGTTTGTTGACCTGAAATGACCTTTGACCTTGACCTAGTGGGCTGAAATTCTACTCACATGATTGGGGATACTTGATAACCCTTTAGTCTAAGTTTCATTGAATAAGAACTTATACTTTCAAAATTATATTACAAATTCAAAACTTAACCTCAGGTTAAGTTTTTGATGATGATGCCACAACATAGTCTAAGTTTGTTGACCTGAAATGACCTTTGACCTTGACTTTGTGACCTGAAATTTTCCTCACATGATTGGGGATACTTGATAACCCTTTAGTCCAAGTTTCATTTAATAGGACCTTATACTTTCAAAATTATATTAACAATTCAAAAACTTAACCTTAGGTTAAGTTTTGATGTTGACGCCGCCGCCGCCACCACCGGAAAAGCGGCGCCTATGTCTCGCTTTTTGCTACGCAGGCGAGATAAAAACAGAAATAAGTGATATTTTTGTACGCGACAAACGAGAGAGTAATCCATCACTACGTCACAATCCACTGACAAAATTGACGATTTGAGATTCGCACAGCTGTAGTGATCTCATATTTCAAACACTCATAACTTTCTTAATATGGGTCCGATTTATTTCAAACTTTCGCCATTCTGTTTCTCTGATTTTTATGCTTTCATTCAAATGAACTTATTAGAAAGGTTGGATTGCCCTTTAAGGCTTCTTAAATGTATCTTACCCGAATATTTAACTGCTTTTCCTCAATATATATAAGGATGTTAGTGCTAATTAGATAGACATTTTTTGTTAAGGCTTCTCAAGGCTTCTCAAATGTTTCTTACCTGAATATTAAACTGCTTTTCCTCAATATATAGCAATGTGATGTTCTTGTAGTCCTTGTAGGATTCATTGATGAGATGCACATCCTGAACCGAATATTTCTGGATGTGTTTCTCAGTAGCAGGGTAGATCAAGGTTGTTTTTATTCCTGTTTATGAATAGAGCAAACACTTACAAATGTTGTTTTGATCATTGATATTTCATAAGGTTTGAATGTATCCAAATTGATATAATGTAACCTTTATTGATATCAATAAACAGAAAAGTACCCTATGTTTATTTGCAATATGTGCACTTTCTTCACAAAATAAATAGTATTCTTTAAAACAAATTTATCAAACTCACCTACAGTATTCAAATGTTAAGCTCAGTTGAAGAATCCTCATCAAATTCTTCACTATTTTACTTTACTATGTTAATAAGTATATCCATTCATTTTGTTTAGATTTAAATAGTAAATTATTTTACTCCCACCTCTTTTTCTTTCTTTTCCTCTCACTTTTAGGTTTGACTTAAAATTGAACACAGGGCGGTCCTTCTTTCATGAACCAGAATTAGACTTACCTGACAGTTCCTTGGGTGGGAAGCATTCATATACACCGAAAATATCATTCTGCATTGAACGATTAAAAATAGATTTCTCTGACATCAAAGTAGGTAACAAATCTTCTGTAAATGCTGTCTTCTCTAGCAATACAACAGCTTGGTCATCTCCACTGCTCTCTGGGTCGGCCTTGTCACACGCTACCCCGCCTTCCAGCGTACCGCTACTCGCGTCTCCTGCTAAGCCCGATGAAGATTTGCTGTAAATATTTCCCAATAAGAAAACCAATTTAGACAACAAGTTCTGGTTCAAATTCTCTTGATTTTGAATCCTTGAAATTCTGCAATATGCGTCACATTCAATTTTATCTTTCGAGGTGTTTAGCCTTTTTGGTGGTCAGCTAGCTCACTCAAACCATTACTCTATATCTATGAGCCAACACCAAGACAGACAGCAACACTTTATCCCTACCAGGACACACAAAGTACGTCATGATGGGAGCAACAGCAATCTGCCATCGCCTCCTAATTCACCAGTTGGCATTCACCACCCGATGGCTGAGGACCCTTATAGCATTCCAACCAGCAACAGGTTTGAAAGTCTAGCTGTTGATGAAGAGGTCCAAGGTGAAGATAACAGTGGCACATGCACACCTGCATAAGGAACCGGTGACAAACCATGCAGTAACATCACCAAAACGCTCCAGGTCTACAAATCATAGGGCAATTCCATGCGGGAAAACCCTGCAGAAGCACCACTATACTCCTGGAAACTCAATGCCCAATGCAGGGACAGACAAGCTTCCTCTCCGACCATGCTACCCACCAATCATTGCCGAAAGTGAAATGGATGTCGAGGGAAGCAGGGGTCAGGACAAACATCCAGCTGATATGCCCCAAACTCATGAAGCAGGGAGGAAACTCTATCCCAAGCCTGAAATGGTTCAGCACACTGTGGAAGACGAGCACCATTCCAGAAGAACTAGACGACCTATGCATGATGACCTGAATATAGCCTTTCCTAGCAAGCCCAATTTCAGGAGTTCTGCCGAAGTCATGACAAACAACACTCCAAACTGTGACCTATCAGAAGTCAACAATCGGCCAAGGCCAAGTTCGCTTTTTTAGTCAGCTAATGCCATGGCCAACAAACCTCCAAACTGGGACCTACAACAGAATGCCACAAGAATAGAAGTCAACAATCAGCCAAAGCCAATGACACTCTTTCGGCCAGCTGAATCATGCAATTAACGGAATGAAGCCTTCGGCTGCTACCTCCTCAGAGGAGGTAAGCTCTACTTACATCTGTTCTCTCAATACCCGTGTGTTCAAGTCGAATGAAGCCTTCATCCATCAACTTAGCAGCAAATCGCAACCATTGAAACCATACAGAAGAGAGCATTGAGGATGATACTTGGTACACAGTATGAATCGTACGATCAAGCATTACTTTCATGCAACATGATCTCTTTGAAGGCGCGTCGAGATGAATTGTGCAGGAAGTTTGCTTCACAGTTGTTCAGAAACTTTTGTGATTGGCTCCCAGGGGCAAAGTCATCTCGTCGGCAACTCCGAAACAGTGATAAATTGATAGAAACCAGATGCAGAACAGAACGTTACCGAAAAAGTGCCATACCTTACATAGTCAGGCTATTAAACACAGAATTTTATTCTCTTATACATAACATGTTAATTGGAAATTGCTATAAATAGCATTGTTTAAATCATGTAACCATTTGTTGTTTTCTTCTCAATATATCTATATTATTGTAGTTTCCTAAAAACCTTTTAAAAATTCTATTTGTATGTACTTTCCTAAAAACTTTGTGCAATACATTTAACTTATTACCATGTGAATATAATTGTAAATCGATGATGTACTTCTAATGAACAAACTTATCTTTTATCAATCCAAATTTGAGTTTTTAATTTGAAATATAATATTTTGCAATTTCTCGTCTTGTCTTTAGATGTTTACAATGGTTTTGAATGATCACTAAACTCCTGATGTAATTTGAACAACCCATTTTTTCTGAAACTCACATTTGAACTTTTTGGTTTTCTGTTAATATATTTTAAAGCCAACTGATTAATACACTCTCAACATATATTATATATATATATCAAATTTTGTAACTAGAATTTCAACTGTAATTCTGTATTTTAAGTTCTATTTTGTTTTAAATTTATGCCAATGTTCATTGTAATCGATATGTTTATTTTGTAATTTTGTATTTTTTTATCCGTGAACTATATCGCAATTCAGCCATCAACAGCTGCGTAGATATATTTTAATAAACCTTGAATTGCATTGAATTGAATTGAATTGAACTGTTGAAGCGAGCGCATATTCTTCTTGTACAGGAGCATTGGGTACACAAAGGGGAGCTTGGATACTTCAGTAATGTACACCAGGGATTCCATACATTTTCCAAAGCCAATGACCCAATACAATGAGCCACTGAATCAATCGGATCACCTTCCCATCATGGTCACCTGGAATCTCCCATCTCCCTGTGCTATCCAGGAGAGGACCAACCACACAATCCTGAGCCAACCACTGTGTCGTCCGAGAGTCAAATGGAAGGAGGCGTCCAAGCAGGTGATCATCGAGCAGTACACTGAACCTCTTGAGAAGGCCTCTCATTTTGAATCAATCCTGGCCACCCTTGCTAGTGTAATGCCTGATGAGAACCTCTTAGACACAGTCACAACCAGCTTGCAGTCGATTCTCGTTGAAACTTCAATGAGCCTACCACACTCAAAAGGGAAAGGCAGAGGCAAGGGCAAGGTCGAGTGGAATTCAGAGGTGGAGGAGTGCTATCAGAGGTACATCAACGTGTGGAAGAACTGGAGAGAGACAGGGAAGACAAGAGCAGTCAAATAGGGATGTTATCTGCCAAGCTCAAGAAAGCTTTCCGTGCCAAGCTGCGGCAGTCAAGAGCCGCCTGCAGAAACAAACTTCTCTCAAGGATTGAGGAGGCCCATGAACACAATGACAGGCTGTTCTACACACTAGTGAAAAAAAAAGGGGATAATTTTTGCTTGTGCAGAATTGTAAACACATTTAACCCATTCACTTCAAGATTCTGAGATCCCCATAGACTTTTTACATAGCCCACCCTGTTCCCTTAAGCAAAGGGTTAAAAGGGTTTAAAGACTATATTTATTCAATATCCTGCTTCAGTGTGTTAGAGTTAAACAAAATAGTGATGAGTTACTCTGCTTATTTCAATAAAAATTTAAACGTAAAAGAAACAAAAACATATTATACGTTTTTTTAATAGTCAGGAAACGGCAAAAAAGTTAATGTTGAGGCCTGAAATAATATTACTAAACATATATCACTACGTTGTAGTGTAATGCCTCAGGTCACTTTGTTGGTGGAGGCCGAAAAATACTATGCAAGATGAAGTTATTTAATAATATGCAACTATTTTCAAATTTTACGTTTTTCCTTCCATGAGATATAGAAATTTACCTCAACCGCATCTTTGCGGTGTAGATATGTTTACCCATAGTCTTATCTGATGGGTAATATCCTGCATTTGTGAGAGGTGGTCTAGTTGCTGCTTCAGGGAACAGAACAGTTTCCACATGGACCTTCAGATGCCTTCGCACATCCCCCACACTGCTCACTCCATGGGCAACCAATTCATCCAGTTTTGCCGACACCTGTTTGTTGATGGGCTTCCTGAAGCCGGTCACCTAAGATCAAGAAAAAATACCAATCACAGACATAGATTATGAATATATACATGGATCAATTATGATATGTTTTTAATCATGAATGTGATCGTTACAATCATAATTAATTACCAACATTACAAACCTACCTCTCCAAGACTGTGGACATTTTTGTGATCCTCATCACTAGGAAGCTGAATATAAATCCGCTTCTCTATCTGGAGGGCATCACCTCTTGCCATGGCCTCTTTCACTCTCTGACTTGTCCTTTTCAGCTGATAGGTGGTAGAACCCTTGTCAGCCTGCAGAGAAAAAAGTATGCATACAAATATAATTACATGTGATAAGTCCATTATATATATATATATCTCCATCAGCAAGAAAAGGGACAAAACCAAACATATTGTAACACATCTTATACTTAGGGACTTGTATACCTGCATGCTGGTAGCAAAGTCCCTGAAGTTCAGGGCATTTTGAAGGCCCAACATGCTTTACAAATTAATACGTAGATGTCACAAGCCTCTCTTACCATTTGAAAATACATGATTTCAGTCACTTACCTCAACAGCTATATTATACAAAATTGTGTTACACTCATAGCTTGATGGACATAAGATTGCACATTTTCCTACTAAAATAGACATCCTACATGGGCCTTATCCCGATATCAAAGGACTTTTGACTTAGGCTTACCTAGCACAATAAGCATTCATTTTTTTTGGTGTTAATTTCCTTCTAAATGTGTTATTTTACAATTTCTTGTATGTGCATCGATTATTAGTTCAGTGATAGGGGACATTGTCAATGATATGTATACTTAATTAAACATTTGGCTACCTTAAAATCCATGATGCATGCTACTTCCCTCATGTGGAGTTTTGCTGGACATCCCATCTTCTTTGACGACTGCATTTTCTTGGCTTTCTCTTTGCAAGATGGATGATCTTGCTGTAAATAAACAAACAGAAGAAGGAATAATTTATAGGTTAGCAGAATAAAACTATTTATAAGCTAGATGGATCTTCAACTGCATGCAGTAAACAATGATGCCTCAACCATTGCACAATTTTTATGTCAGGTCCAAGTTGACGATTCAGTAAATTCAGTTTTGATGGTAATTTGTCAACCAGATCCATTTGCAGGCCAAAAAAATGAAAAGGTTAAATTCCAACGGCATTTGAAAGATAATCCTAATTTAGAACTTCCCTAAAAAAATGGGGGCTTGAAAATGTCTTTAAGTGGGAAAATAACGACTATTAGTTGTCGAATCGACTCGAGTGCTACCAATACAGTAAGTAATAGTCTGATTTTCAGACCATTGTACCGAATGGTCGAACGTTTTGTGCTGCGCAAAGATTCAATCAGTTTAATTTTGGCCATTACAAGAAGTGGGTTATTGATGTAGACAAAAATGCTCATGAACCCTTTACAGTTCATTTTATGTTACCAAAGAAGAAAAAAAGCCAGTCAGTCACTCAATAGTGTCTGACAGTGAAGTCTAGCAAGTAAATGGATTTCCTTAGGACATACATGACATATTCATAATTCCTGCAAAGTTCTACAGAATTTGATGTTGGCTGCAAAAGGGACATCTTTAAAGGACTTAGTTACATTGTCCAAATCCTCTAAATCCAATTGAAATTCTAGGGGTTCCCTCATACCTTGTTGAATTTGTATTAAGCATAAAAGCATGGGACAGGTTTCGGTTTTTCAAATTTCTCTTTCGTTAAAAGATATTTACAAATAACTATTGAAGTGTTCAGATATTAATTATCCACTGGACCGCGAAAAACTGTGTAAAAGTGAGTGCAATGAGTTAGTGAATATCACTTGGCATTTTTGCTCATTACTTGGCTACATATACGTCCATTTAACTTGAAATTTTCACACAAAACTAAGTGGACATATCAGATAACAACAATATACATTGTATCAACCACTCATCATTTTTTGCACATGTCAACAAAGTAACTTTGTTTGCAAGTGCAAAAAGTGATGAGTGATTAATAAAATGTGTATTGGAGTGATCTGATATATGTCCACAAAGTAATGTAGGAAAATTTCACGTTAATTGGATGTTTTGGGGCTGAAATATGAGCAAAAAGGCAAAGGGATATTCACTTACTCATTGTACTTACTTCGTACACTGCATGAAATTATCCCTTAGGCAATTTCATATCTGAACACTTCAATCGTAAATATCTTTTGAACGAAATGGAAATTTGAAAAACCGAAATTACCTGTCCCGTGCTTTAATTGTTAATATGAATATGATAAGGTGTGAGAAAATCACTAGAGTTCCAAGTACCGGTAAGTTTTGAGGATTTGGACAATGTTACTATTAAGTTCCTTTAAGATCACAATTAGCAGCTATATGTATACATATATATATATATATATATGACAGGTGACCTTGACCTTTGACTTCGTGACCACAAAATATGATGGCTACAATTAATGGCTACCTAAGCTATTCAGCTATTAAAACAAGATTGAATTAACCAATAATATTCAGTTCTTGAGATTTTGCAATTACAACTACAAGAGTGACCTTCGACCTAACGACCCCAAATCTAATCAGTTCATCGACTCCTCAGTATGAAATAGTAATGTAAATGGTTCCGTAAGTGGTGGTAGCTAGTTAAATGCACAATGTCGGGAATTTTATTATCACACAACGGTACCAAAACCAAAACCTATAATTATTTGTTCTTTACCTGGTTGTCCCGTACAGGGGTTTCCATGTCAGAAACCGATCAGATGGCTCAATCTGATAAAATAGTGGACTTTTTGATCAATCATTAACAAAACTGAAATGGAAAAAAATGTAAATGCGTGGAAGAAGAGGTAGTGGATTTGTTTAAATCTAACATTTTGGATCATTCGTAATCTACTGAATCTACCTAGCTATCTTGCTGCAAATGGGACCTCAAGTTATGGAATAGTTTGCATTAAAAAAGGGTGATTGATGTAGTCATGATTCAACTGCATGTAAACAGACATGCAGTGGAGGGGCTCGATCAGTCCATCTGAACTAGATTCATTCTTACCTTATGTTGTCTTTTTTCCTCCTCTGCTGCTTTCTTGATCCTGGCCGCATGCTTGTCTCGCCCAAACATACACGAGTATTCCCATCGACCTCGCAGAAAGAAAGGTGTACCATCACCTTCAATGACGGAATCTGAAAATCTGATCCTTTGTTTGGGTCCTATATCATGCATGGGGAAAAAAAAGAAGGGCATTGAAGTTTGTTGTTTTAGTGAACACTCAACATATGACTGCCTGCGTCCCAAAAAAGATGCTGAAAGGGTATCATTTTCAGCCATACGGCATCGTTGAGGGGTTGATTTCAGCACTTATCAACAACAAAAAATTCCTAAGGAGCTAGGGTACCTTTTCAGGTGCATTTTGCACCATTGAGGGTAGGTTTTCAAAGCATTACACCATTTAGGCGAGTTGGCTCAGTCGGTAAAGCGTCTGCCTGTCGAACCAAAGATCCCGGGTTCGAATCCCACCCAGGCGGATGACTGAAGCCTGCGTTGTGTGTTAACGTGCCCCTTCCCTTGTTCATAGACGCAGGCTATGTTAAGTGGAAAACACTCTGTCCCTCGGATAGGACGTTAAATGGAGGCCCCGTGTAGAGAAGAGTCACTACCTTTGCACGTTAAGAACCCACTGCACTATTCGTATAAGAGTAGGGGGAAACCCCGGTGTAGTGGTCCACCTGCACACATCCCAGTATAGTACGATAATACTCTGTAAAGAGGTATGTACTCAAAATGGAAGAAGAAGAAAAAATTTACGATGGTGTGATTCGCCATTTTATTTTAGCCTTTCCATTTCAGAATCAGAGGTTGATGGCACTGCCACCAGGACCATTTAAAATACGTTGTAGATGTGGTTGATGGACACGCCCTCACACGCGTGGGTAGCACTTTTGAGTACGAGAGTGACACCCTCCGAGCTCCCGGGCTTGTTACCCAAACCTACAGATGTGCTGCCCGCCAAGGGCAGGGTAAATGCACATCTACATGTATATACAAATTAAGCTATAAGTATTGTAAATGGTCCTGGCCGGTACTATATAGTGGTAGGACGGGTAAATTGACTGGGTGGCCCAAAGTCAAATTCAATTAGACTCCCGCAAAGTTAGCGAATAGTGACCCAAATAATAGTCATCCGTATTACTCATATTAGTTTACTTGTACAGACTTACTAAATTATGTATGTTAATTGTTACGAGTATGACATATCATATAAATCATAAACATATTAACTGGAGCAAACGTCAAACCAATGAGACTGGAGTCGGTAATCATGGAGTCGATCATGGTAATACTAAGTCGGAATCATGGAGTCATGGTAATACTGAATTTAGTATAATTACCATGACTCCATGATCACCGACTCCAGTCTCTTTGGTTTGACGTTTGCTCCAGTTATGTTAACTAATAGGTATTGCATGATAGCATTCTTCCAGTATCTTGCCTGGCTTTGTCTTTCACGGCTTTGTCTTTCACTAAACTACAAAACTAAAGTCTTAATTAGTAAAGGATTAACAGACTAAATAGTATTACTATTAGTAAACAACTAAACTAAGTAAATTTACTTTAGACAGTTACATTTACAATTAGTCTGTAATTAGTCCTTGTCTTCAGTCTTTTAGTTAGCCAACTAAGGCAATTATGGTATGATGACTCACCTTCCGGAAAGGAATTATGCCTCTCTGACACAAACGTCAGAGAGGCAAAAACCTCGAAGTGTTTTTTTACTTCGCACGCTTCCTCAAATGTTGAGACCCATCCAAGAGCTCCATGATCTCCCTCAGGTTCAGACACAGGGTGCCAGATGTGGGTCCATGGGCGGGGACGTTCCGGCCTAGGTCTAGGGCGAGGAGGCGAAGGAGGAGGCCGAGAAGAGTCGGGCACATCAGCCTCAACACTACTACTAGTACTACTACTACTATGAATATTCATTATCGACCTGCATGGAATCTCTAGTTCTATGGACTCAAACGATCAACGATGCTCCACGTGCTAATGTTTGTATACAAAAGCAAGGCGCGCGGAATTTTGCGCCATCTCCCGGCCGCTCACGTTGAAGAACTAAACAAAATCCTCGATTTCATCATGGTTTTCATCATGGTTTTCATCATGGTTTTCATCATCGTCCCGTAAAACCTAACTTTGCTCTCTGGCTCTAAAAGTGTGAAACATGACTTGGATTTGGAATTGAAGTCCAAAGTGTTTTAGTGACGCGACGTTACGTTTATTTAGCCTCTGTAGCTATAAAGAGAGAGAGGCCTCTCGATTCTCATGCATTTGACTCGGATCGTGAACCACGCCCCCTCTAGCTCTCAAGAATGATGGCATCTTCATCGGAGCAGTTTCCCGACATTCACGGTGTAAATGCCGTATCCGATGTAGTGATTGTAGGGGCTGGTATTCAAGGTTCTGCTACAGCATATCACTGTGTGAAGCAGGGGTTAAAAACTGTGCTCCTAGAACAAGTATGTTTGATTAATTGAACGAGTTTGATTTTAACTCTGTAATTCATTTTCCCTTTTTTTTTTAATTTTAGCTTTAATTTTCATTCAATGAAACTCCTGGAGTCCTGCCTCCTTGTTTTTGAACAATGGGGACATGAGAAGGCTCTAAGTCATGGGTGGCCAACCTGCGGCCCGCGAGCTCTTCTGGTGCGGCCCGCGGAATATTGACAAAAATAATTAGAAAAATAGCTCATAAATGTAATGCGGCCCGCATAGCAGCGATGAAATAGGGTAAAACATTTACACACAGCTATCTCTATTTCCATAATTTGTTTTCATCATTCATAACATATTTACTTGTTACGTGGTTGATAAAAAACACCTCAAATTCCCTCTCATTACATTACATCAGGTAACGACATTAACATCACTCGCCGTGTTAATTTCAGTTTGTAAATTTCCACACGCAGTCTAACGTTTGTAAATATCAGTGGCGGATCTACCAGATGAATTGAATATCTTCTCACGATATGTACATTACGGCAGCCCAAGGGGCGTTTAAATACCCCTTGGGCTGCCGAGAATGTTATTATCGTGAGATATTCAATTCATCTGGTAACTTAACAAAAGACATGATAACACTGGATATACTTGAATAGACGTTATCATGCACTGCTTTTTAAATTGTCTCCATTGTGTAAGTAGATGCCAGGAAAACATCACTTACTGGGGTTCAAAATAGCAACAACAAAAATCGCCTTGCCGCTACGAGGCTCGTGGATGATGCTCTGCATCGTCATTGGGTTAACCCCCTTAGCAAAAAGCTAGATCCGCCCCTGAATATACAAATGTTGTGAATCAAGCAATATGCTTGCAAAATTCCAGGTGTGTACACGTATATATTGCATGAGTGTGTGTGTGTGTGTGGGGAGAAGACTACCTACGGCCCGCCAAGTTATGCCAATCGTTAGCTGTGGCCCGCGAGCTTTAAAAGGTTGGCCACCCCTGCTCTAAGTCTAACTTATAATGCCTCTTGAGTCTTGGTCCTTTGCATTGATTTAAAAGCTTATTTAATTACCAGAGGCAATTTTTAAAAGGTCAATAATAGCTTTAATCTTTCTTCTTTTTTATGTCCTGCTTTCTCTCTGGCTCGCCTCTCTTTATTTTCCATTCTTTCTTCATCATTCTAATTCATTGGTCTGTAATATCCAAGCGCGTACGCAGCGGGAGGTTTGGGGGTTAACCCCCCCCCCCCTCAAATTTTTTTTATGTGTGTGTTTCTTTTAGAAGTTTTAGAAGTTTACTCAGTAATAATGAGTAAAATTTACTCTTAATTTTTCTTAAACAAAGTCACTTATCTTGACCACACAACAGCTTAAAACTCCACTTGCAATCTAAACACAGCTCCTAGCTGCCATTGTATTGTATCTAATTATCTTGTATCATATAGTTCAGTCTATCTTATTCCATGCAGGGGTAGTTGCGCCATAGCTACGTATTACTCTTATTCTTTCTTGTGTCATTTCAGTTGATTTAGTTCAGTCTGCCTCATTCCCGAGGCCGAGGCAGTTCTCTGGTCATTGCAGTAAAGAACCATACTCTATTTCTATTCTTTCTTGTATATATCATTGGTAGTTTGAGTCTGCCTCATTCCCGGGGCAAATATCATAGCCAGTCAAGAATAATTCGCTTGTTATCCCCTCGCCGACGAAGTCGGAGGGGATATAGAAACTAGTGCTGTAGCCGAACCGCCGAACCGAACGGAAGTTCGCCGAACATGGCACTTCCGAACCGAGCCGAACCGAACCGAACACAAAGGCCTGGTTCGGATGTTCGGCAGAAAAATTTTAAACGTTTTTGCAGGCTAATTAACTTGTCATTTTATACCTAATTTTCATGTCATGATTGCTCATTCTATATTTACTTTTTCCCATTTTCCTCCTTTGTGATTCATGCCTCTCCAGTCATGGGCGCGACTTCACTGACGCCATTTAAATCCCAAATCCTGACCTCTGCAACGTCGCGATCGCAAGCTATAAACAAGCTAGAATACACGTGCCTATTAGGCACTAATCAAAACAAGTTCGGCTCAAACCCAAAAAATACACAAATAAAAAAAATTTATTGTAATAATATCGGACAAATTTTACCATCTAAATAACAAAATAAATACATATAATAGTATTCTAATTTATTTATTCAGGAAAATTAGGAATTTTATTATTTACCCCATTAAAAATAAACATTTATAATAACAGCAATCGAACGAGCCTGGGCTGCTATCTCTGTGTATTATAACGTATACATCGGTAAATTCAAGATGGCAGCTTTCATGACTCGTAACATTAGACAACAACCGTCTCGGCAAATCTTTAAAAAATATCATTTATTTTCAAATTGAAAACATGATTCTTGTAAAACTGCAAGTAAAACACGATTAAAAACGGAAATATGAATGTAAGTACTAAAATAGTTACGTTTAAAGCAGTTTTTTTATGTGAAATACGTGCCGGTCTGAAGCAGTGTTTTTCATCAGGAGTGGGGCAGAAGTCCTCCGTGTTGGTCGGGCCCGCCCGGCCGGCCCGCCCAGCGCCGACCACCATAGCTATTAGGCTGCTTGCTATTATATTACCGAACACCGAACCGAACCAAGTTCGGGTAAAAAATTGCCGAACTCTGCCGAACCGAACCGAACCCGAACATGGCGCCTGACTTACAGCACTAATAGAAACGCTGCTGTCCGTCCTTCCTTCCTTCCATGCTTCCGTGCTTCGATCCGTTCTTCCTTCGATCCGTTCGTAACAAATTTGGTTTCCGATCGATAACTTTAGTAATGTTTGACGGATTTTCATGAAATTTGATATGAAGGTACTTGGTATCAAAATACAGGCTAAGTTCGATTTCGGATATGTAGGTCAAAGGTCAAAGGTCTTAGCTCATTAAATATGCAAAAAAATACATGCAGTCTGGTTTCCGATCGATAACTTTAGTAATGTTTGACGGATTTTAATCAAATTTGATAAGAAAGTACATGGTATCAAAACACAGCCTAAGTTCAATTTCAGTATGTAGGTCAAAGGTTATAGCTCATTAAATTTTCGAATCTGGTTTCCGTTCGATAACTTAAATAACGTTTGACGAATTTTAATCAAATTTGATATGAAGGTACATGGTATCAAAACACAGCCTAAGTTTGATTTCCGAGAATGTTGGTCAAAGGTCATAACTCATTAAATATGCGAATCTGGTTTCCATTCGATAACTTTATAGTAATGTTTGATAAATTTTAATGAAATTTAATAAGAAGGTACATGGTATCAAAATACAGCCTAAGTTCGATTTTGGAGTATGTAGGTCAAAGGTGAAAGGTCATAGCTCATTAAATATGCAAAAACACCTAATTATATATGTGCCTAGTTTCTATTCTAATTTCTTGTATCATTTCGTTCAGTTTACCTCATTCCCGAGGCCGAGGCAGTTCTCTACAAGAATAATCCACTATACTCTTATTCTTTTTAGGTGGTCTGTCGGTATCGACAGATCACCTATTGTTTTCGTCAGAATTTTCTTTCTTCTTTATTTATTTATTAGGTGGTCTGTCGTCTTCGACAGATCACCTATTGATTTCGTCAGAATTTTCTTTCTTTCTTTATTTTTATTTCCTCCAATTTTTTGTGTAGAGGATAACTCAAGATCGGTTTAGTCAATTTCTTTCAATTTTGGCACAGTCATATGTCATTGTCATAAGACGTGACAGGAACATTTTCAAGGTCATCAGGTCATTGTGACGTCATCCAGGCGCCATTTTGTGAAATCACATTATCAATCATATCTTCATGATGCGTCATCACAGGTCATTCATATTTGTATCACATATATTTCAGGTCAAGGGTCAACAGGTCATGTAATCAAAGGTCACATCAAGGTAATGACGCGTACGCGCGTCAAAATAAAAATGCTCAAAATCACTTAACTAATAAACGAGTACGAATCAGGTCATTTTAAGCATTTCAAAATTTCCGTCCGTTTGCGCGTCTCTTGGCGCGTTATCTTGTAGCGCAGTACAAACAAACGCCGTTTTTCACATGGTTTGTATTCCTGACACTATTCTTGACAATTACCAACTATTTCCAGTCATTCTCGACCTTCCATAATGCCACACGCGTCGTCAAACTTTTAAATTCGTGCGCGCGTCAATGGGCAATATAATGTAAAAGTGGTAAAAACATGTCTATATAAAATCCGCCATAGCTCGTCAGAATGCCTAAATACCCCCAAATTTTTAACATTTTCTGGAAGCCCATGAAATGTTTATGTGATTTCATGTATAATTTTGTCCAATCGTATGTTCTGACGTCGTCATATTTGCATATGAACTCAAAAATTTGATTTTGAAAATATGACATCATAATTTTTGTATTCATTTGACAATATTGCAGTAATAGGTTGTCGATTTTCTTCCAAATTTTGATATGTTTTAGCTGAGACAATTCTCTACAAATGCAGTCACCACGATTTTCATTTTGACAAAGGCATCATGGCGTATTTTTGCGATTAAAGGAGGCATGTCAATTTTTCACATTTTGCGTGTATTCTCTATGGGACATGACTTTTTGTCAAAACTGGATTCTACATTACCGTCTTTCGCGAGCAATATCTCCGTCGTTTTAGTTTTGTTTTCGCTGAGCTTCGAGTATGTTGTAGCTGAGACAATAAGCTTTTTTTTTTTTTTTTTGCCGTTGTTTTAAATTTGATTTTATGATCTTCTTCGACTATTATAACATATTATCATATACAATCACAAACAATGAATAAAAATGCCTAATTTTGCGTGTTATAGCTATGAGAGAGGAATGTCAATCGTTTGAGTATATACAACCCTATGGGAAATCTGGTTCCTTGTCGTGTATTAAACATAATATAGGGTTTATCTCCCAACTCTGCTACAATATCAAATCACCTTGCTAGTCTCCTTCCCAGACGTTTATACTTTTTCCAGTTATTCAGCCCAGGTATATGCATGTTTACGTCTCTCCCGTGGACATAGAATTGTTTACTTGTCTATACTTCTCTCTTTCTCTATATTAAATTCTATTTATGCTGGATATATTGAATGCATCGTTCTCCATTGCATCTCTCTCTTTCTCCTCTCTCTTGCTCTGTGTTTCCCTTCTCCTCTCTTATTTTGCCCCTCTCCTTCTCTTGCTCTGTCTCTGCATATATATCTCTCTCTATACTCTTTTACCCTCTCCCTCCCTCTACCTCGACCTCTTGCCTTGCCTCCCTCTTATTCTCTTGCTCTGTCTCCCTCTGCCTCTGCCCTTCTCTTTTCTTCTCTCTCACCCTCTACCTCTCCCGCCTCTGGTTCTCGTTCTCCTTCTATTATGTCTTGTAATGTTCCTTAATTTTCTATAGCTCTGCCCTTTGCCCTTTGGCCTTGGAACTCAAAATACGAATTTGCATATTATGACGTCAGCATATTTATGGAAAATTGATTGTATCTCTGTAAATATGGATCGATTTTCTTCCAAATTTTGATATGTTGTAGCTAAGACAATTTTCTACAAGATCAGTTATTCAGATTACATAACAGACCACCTAATTCGTCCTCATGACGAATTACATTTCTAGTTTATTTATTTATTTATTAGGTGGTCTGTCATCTTCGACAGATCACCTATTGATTTCGTCAGAATTTTCTTTCTTTCTTTATTTTTATTTCCTCCAATTTTTTGTGTAGAGGATAACTCAAGATCGGTTTAGTCGATTTCGTTCAATTTTGGCACAGTCATAGGTCATTGTCATAAGACGTGACAGGAACATTTTCAAGGTCATCAGGTCATCGTGACGTCATCCAGGCGCCATTTTGTGAAATCACATTATCAATCATATCTTCATGATGCGTCATCAAAGGTCATTCATATTTGTATCACATATATTTCAGGTCAAGGGTCAACAGGTAATGTAATCAAAGGTCACATAAAGGTCATGACGCGCGTCGCGCGCGTCAAAATTTAAAATGCTCAAAATCACTTAACTATTAAACGAGTACGAATCAGGTCCTTTTAAGCATTTCAAAATTTCCGTCCGCGCGCGTGCGCGCGTGTGCATGCGCAGCGCGCATACAACGTAAAACGCCGTTTTTCGCATGGTTTGTATTCCTGACACTATTTTTGACAATTTCCAACTATTTCCAGTCATTCTCGACCTTCCATAATGCCACACGCGTCGTCAAACTTTAAAATTCGTGCGCGCGTCAATGGGCAATATAATGTAAAAAGTGGTAAAAACATGTCTATATAAATCCGCCATAGCTCGTCAGAATGCCTAAATACCCCCCAAATTTTTAACATTTTCTGGAAGCCCATGAAATGTTTATGTGATTTCATGTATAATTTTGTCCAATCGTATGTTCTGACGTCATCATATTTGCATATGAACTCAAAATTTGATTTTGAAAATTATGACATCATAATTTTGTATTCATTTGACAATATTGCAGTAATAGATTGTCGATTTTCTTCCAAATTTTGATATGTTCTAGCTGAGACAATTTTCTACAAATGCAGTCACCACGATTTTTCATTTTGACAAAGGCATCATGGCGTATTTTTGCGATTAAAGGAGGCATGTCAATTTTTCACATTTTGCGTGTATTCTCTATGGGACATGACTTTTTTCAAAACTGGATTCTACATTCCGTCTTTCGCGAGCAATATCTCCGTCGTTTTAGTTTTGTTCCTGAGCTTTGAGTATGTTGTAGCTGAGACAATAAGCTATCACAAGTGTGCCCTTTATTTTTCGATCAGATGCCGGGATCATGCTCATATTTCACTTGCAAAGTGGGATTTGAGAATTCCATTTTCCGTTCACGTGTAATGTCTATGTGGATTATTTTGGTATAGTGGTCATAGCACTTGCCTCCCATTCCGGCGACCCAAGTTCGATTCCTGGTGGGTCATTTTTTTTTTTTTTTTTGCCGTCGTTTTAAATTTGATTTTATGATCTTCTTCGACTATTATAACATATTATCATATACAATCACAAACAATGTAATAAAATGCCTAATTTTGCGTGTTATATCTATGGGAGAAGAATGTCAATCGTTTGAGTACAACCCTATGGGAAATCTGGTTCCTTGTCGTGTATTAAACCTAATATAGGGTTTATCTCCCAACTCTGCTACAATATCAAATCACCTTGCTAGTCTCCTTCCCAGACGTTTTTACTTTTTCCAGTTATTCAGCCCAGGTATATGCATGTTTACGTCTCTCCCGTGGACATAGAATTGTTTACTTGTCTATACTTCTCTCTTTCTCTATATTAAATTCTATTTATGCTGGATATATTGAATGCATCGTTCTCCATTGCATCTCTCTCTTTCTCCTCTCTCTTGCTCTGTTTCCCTTCTCCTCTCTTATTTTGCCCCTCTCCTTCTCTTGCTCTGTCTCTGCATATATATCTCTCTCTACTCTTTTACCCTCTCCCTCTCTCTCTGCCTCCCTCTACCTCGACCTCTTGCCTTGCCTCCCTCTTATTCTCTTGCTCTGTCTCCCTCTGCCTCTGCCCTTCTCTTTTCTTCTCTCTCCCCTCTACCTCTCCCGCCTCTGGTTCTCGTTCTCCTTCTATTATGTCTTGTAATGTTCCTTAATTTTCTATAGCTCTGCCCTTTGCCCTTTGGCCTTGGAACTCAAAATACGAATTTGCATATTATGACGTCAGCATATTTATGGAAAATTGATTGTATCTGTAAATATGGATCGATTTTCTTCCAAATTTTGATATGTTGTAGCTAAGACAATTTTCTACAAGATCAGTTATTCAGATTACATAACAGACCACCTAATTCGTCCTCATGACGAATTACATTTCTAGTTAGGTGGTCTGTCGGTATCGACAGATCACCTATTGTTTTCGTCAGAATTT
This sequence comes from Mesocentrotus franciscanus, assembly GCA_037976565.1. Classification (NCBI taxonomy): domain Eukaryota; kingdom Metazoa; phylum Echinodermata; class Echinoidea; order Camarodonta; family Strongylocentrotidae; genus Mesocentrotus; species Mesocentrotus franciscanus. Next base: position 42,763,752 of record CP137666.1, read on the forward strand.
TCTTTCTTCTTTATTTATTCTTTATTTCTTTTTATTTATTTCTGTACACTTTTTTGTGTAGACGATAACTCAAGATCGGTACAGTCAATTTCTTTCAATTTTGGCACAGTCATGGGTCATTGTCATAAGACGTGACAATAACATTTTCAAGGTCATCAGGTCTTCATGACGTCATCCAGGCGCCATTTTGTGTTTTTTTGGTACTTTCAACTCATGATCATATCTTCATAACGGAAAGTCATTTCTCATTCATATTTATCATGATCAAGGTCAATATCCGTCCGGTCAATTTCAGGTCAAAAAACGCGCGCGCATGCGTCGTCCGCGCGTTAGCGCGTGCGCAAATTTCAAAATGCTCCAAATCGTCTCAAATTCATTTTGGATACGTTTCAGGCCATTTTAAGCATTTCGCAAAAACGCGCACACGCAATGCGCGCGTTTTCGTTCGTGACGGCAGCGCAACATAAATCCCATATTTTTTTTGTCATGATATTCCCATTTTTTCTGAACAATTTGATACCATGTTTATCCTTTTATGACCATTAATAACGAATGAGCGTCCGTTCAAGAAACATGTCCGTGCGCGCGAGCTCTTGTAATACATAGCATATATGGGCAAAAACATGCCTATACAAAATTCATTGTAACTCTTCAGAATAGATGGGAACTCCCAATTTTTTTCATATTTGGATAGATTATGAGTCGGAGATATGATTTCATGTCTCATTTGACCCTCAATTAACTCATGACGTCATCATAATGGCCTCCGAACTCAAAATTTCAATTTGCATATTATGACGTCAGCATATTTTGGAAAATTGATTGTATCTCTGTAAATATTGATGATTTTCTTCCAAATTTTGATATGTTCTAGCTGAGACAATTCTCTACAAATGCAGTCACCACGATTTTTCATTTTGACAAAGGCATCATGGCGTATTTTTGCGATTAAAGGAGGCATGTCAATTTTTCACATTTTGCGTGTATTCTCTATGGGACATGACTTTTCTCAAAACTGGATTCTACATTCCGTCTTTCGCGAGCAATATCTCCGTCGTTTTAGTTTTGTTTTGCTGAGCTTTGAGTATGTTGTAGCTGAGACAATAAGCTATCACAAGTGTGCCCTTTATTTTTCGATCAGATGCCGGGATCATGCTCATATTTCACTTGCAAAGTGGGATTTGAGAATTCCATTTTCCGTTCACGTGTAATGTCTATGTGGATTATTTTGGTATAGTGGTCATAGCACTTGCCTCCCATTCCGGCGACCCAAGTTCGATTCCTGGTGGGTCATTTTTTTTTTTTTTTTTGCCGTCGTTTTAAATTTGATTTTATGATCTTCTTCGACTATTATAACATATTATCATATACAATCACAAACAATGTAATAAAATGCCTAATTTTGCGTGTTATATCTATGGGAGAAGAATGTCAATCGTTTGAGTACAACCCTATGGGAAATCTGGTATTAAACCTAATATAGGGTTATCTCCCAACTCTGCTACAATATCAAATCACCTTGCTAGTCTCCTTCCCAGACGTTTTACTTTTTCCAGTTATTCAGCCCAAGGTATATGCATGTTTACGTCTCTCCGTGGACATAGAATTGTTTACTTGTCTATACTTCTCTCTTTCTCTATATTAAATTCTATTTATGCTGGATATATTGAATGCATCGTTCTCCATTGCATCTCTCTCTTGCTCTGTTTCCCTTCTCTCTTATTTTGCCCCTCTCCTTCTCTTGCTCTGTCTCTGCATATATATCTCTCTCTACTCTTTTACCCTCTCCCTCTCTCTCTGCCTCCCTCTACCTCGACCTCTTGCCTTGCCTCCCTCTTATTCTCTTGCTCTGTCTCCCTCTGCCTCTGCCCTTCTCTTTTCTTCTCTCTCACCCTCTACCTCTCCCGCCTCTGGTTCTCGTTCTCCTTCTATTATGTCTTGTAATGTTCCTTAATTTTCTACAGCTCTGCCCTTTGCCCTTTGGCCTTGGAACTCAAAATACGAATTTGCATATTATGACGTCAGCATATTTATGGAAAATTGATTGTATCTCTGTAAATATGGATCGATTTTCTTCCAAATTTTGATATGTTGTAGCTAAGACAATTTTCTACAAGATCAGTTATTCAGATTACATAACAGACCACCTAATTCGTCCTCATGACGAATTACATTTCTAGTTAGGTGGTCTGTCGGTATCGATAGATCACCTATTGTTTCGTCAAAATTTTCTTTCTTCTTTTTATTCTTTATTTCTTTTTATATATTTCTGACACTTTTTGTGTAGACGATAACTCAAGATCGGTACAGTCAATTTCTTTCAATTTTGGCACAGTCATGGGTCATTGTCATAAGACGTGACAATAACATTTTCAAGGTCATCAGGTCTTCATGACGTCATCCAGGCGCCATTTTGTGTTTTGGTACTTTCAACTCATGATCATATCTTCATAACGGAAAGTCATTTCTTATTCATATTTATCATGATTAAGGTCAATATCCGTCCGGTCAATTTCAGGTCAAAAATGCGCGCATCGCGTCGTCCGTCGTTAGCGCGCAAATTTCAAAATGCTCAAATCGTCTCAAATTCATTTTGGATACGTTTCAGGCCATTTAAGCATTTCAAAAAACGCCACACACGAATGCGCGCGCTTTTCTCGTACGGCACGCAACATAATTCCCATATTTTTTTTTTCATGATATTCCTCATTTTTTTCTGAACAATTTGATACCATGTTTATCTTTTTATGACCATTAATAACGGAATGAGCGTCCGTTCAAAACATGTCCGTGCGCGCTGATCTCTTGTAATACATAGCATATATGGGCAAAAACATGCCTATACAAAATTCATTGTAACTCTTCAGAATGGATGGGAACTCCCAATTTTTTTCATATTTGGATAGATTATGAGTCGGAATATGATTTCATGTCTCATTTGACCCTCAATTAACTCATGACGTCATCATAATGGCCTCCGAACTCAAAATTTCAATTTGCATATTATGACGTCAGCATATTTTGGAAAATTGATTGTATCTCTGTAAATATTGATTGATTTTCTTCCAAATTTTGATATGTTCTAGCTGAGACAATTCTCCACAAATGCAGTCACCCCGATTTTTCATTTTGACAAAGGCATCATGGCGTATTTTTGCGATTAAAGGAGGCATGTCAATTTTTCACATTTTGCGTGTATTCTCTATGGGACATGACTTTTTCTCAAAACTGGATTCTACATTCCCGTCTTTCGCGAGCAATATCTCCGTCGTTTTAGTCTTGTTTTGCTGAGCTTTGAGTATGTTGTAGCTGAGACAATAAGCTATCAAATGTGCCCTTTATTTTTCGATCAGATGCCGAGATCATGCTCATATTTCACTTGCAAAGTGAGATTTGAGAATTCCATTTTCCGTTCACGTGTCTATGTGGATTATTTTGGTATAGTGGTCATAGCACTTGCCTCCCATTCCGGCGACCCAAGTTCGATTCCTGGTGGGTCATTTTTTTTTTTTTTGCCGTCGTTTAGATTTGATTTCATGATCTTCTTCGACTATTATAACATATTATCATATACAATCACAAACAATGTAATAAAATGCCTAATTTTGCGTGTTATATCTATGGGAGAAATGTCAATCGTTTGAAGTACAACCCTATGAAATCTGGTATTAAACCTAATATAGGGTGTATCTCCCAACTCTGCTACAATATCAAATCACCTTGCTAGTCTCCTTCCCAGACGTTTACTTTAAGTTAATTCATTTAAAGTATATGCATGTTTACGTCTCTCCCGTGGACATAGAATTGTTTACTTGTCTATACTTCTCTCTTTCTCTATATTAAATTCTATTTATGCTGGATATATTGAATGCATCGTTCTCCATTGCATCTCTCTCTTGCTCTGTTTCCCTTCTCCTCTCTTATTTTGCCCCTCTCCTTCTCTTGCTCTGTCTCTGCATATATATCTCTCTCTACTCTTTTACCCTTTCCTCTCTCTCTGCCTCCCTCTACCTCGACCTCTTGCCTTGCCTCCCTCTTATTCTCTTGCTCTGTCTCCCTCTGCCTCTGCCCTTCTCTTTTTCTTCTCTCACCCTCTACCTCTCCGCCTCTGGTTCTCGTTCTCCTTCTATTATGTCTTGTAATGTTCCTTAATTTTCTGCTCTGCCTTTGCCCTTTGGCCTTGGAACTCAAAATACAATTTGCATATTATGACGTCAGCATATTTATGGAAAATTGATTGTATCTCTGTAAATATGGATCGATTTTCTTCCAAATTTTGATATGTTGTAGCTAAGACAATTTTCACAAAGATCAATTATTCAGATTACATAACAGACCACCTAATTCGTCCTCATGATGAATTACATTTTCTAGTTTTATTTATTTCCGCCCCTTTTTTTGTGTGAGGATAACTCA